>JARHVA010001943.1:2485000-2587500 GCA_037957365.1 Torreya grandis | reverse complement strand
TTATATTAATGTTTGAATTTGGTATATGATGGGAAATTTTGAATACAATATTGGTCATTTTCCTTATTTTATAGCCATAATGATTATTCTATCTGTAGTGTGGGCACAATAAATTACTAGTATTTTTTTCATTTGAGAGTACCATATTACTTGATATATAGATTATGTATAATTTATTTGTGTCCAAATAAGAGTTATCTAGGAAAAATAGGTGCCTTACCAAATTTTATTTGAGTTTAGTATCATAAATGCTACATTGTATTCCCCTAAATCCATTATTGTGACAATATATTTAATAAACCCCTCAAATTTGATAGTTAGATTACCCTAAATTTGGATGAAGGTACATAGTGAAAATCTTGTGACTTTTTTTGTTTCATTGTTTATTTGGTTATGTCTAATCATAAATATATAATGATATTATTCATAACCATTCCAAATATATGTAAATCCAAAATAGGGTTGAGTGGTTCAGAGTTATTTGGAGAAACCATGTTTCTAAGAATAAGACCAAAAAATTATCCACTTACTTGGACTATTTGAAAATATTTCATCTTTTGTTTAGGATTAATAAATCATATATCTTGGATTACATATGTTTATATGGATATATCCATGGTAGCTTAAAATTATTTAATGTGGACATGGACATTCTTTATCTTTACTAAAAATTAAAATTTATGTTGAGGCTCCCACCTCTGATGATTAAAATGTTTTGGAAAAGGAAAAAATATCAGTATATAATTAGATTTTGATGGATGTGGTTTAGGTATTTGTTAATTTATTGGTAATTGAGTGTTAATTGTGGACTTCAAAACCTACTCTAGGGGGTTCCATGAATGTGGATGATGTGGATGTTTCTACTATAATATTTTAATGAGGATGGAACTATAATGATTTTAATTTATATTTCAAGATTTAGTTATTTAAAATTAGTTGAGTCAAATTATTATTGGGTTTATGTGTTTTTTGGTCATATAATTTAGGTTTTTTAGGGTGGTTTTGGGATATATTATTGGTAATTTTTATAAGAATAACCTATTTTGGATGTTAGTGATTCTAAAACCTAGATTTTTGTTCTAGTTGTTAGTTTTGGGTTGGTGGCTATCATGATGACTTGATATTTCTATAATTTATTCTATTTTTTTGGTTTAGTTTTGACAAATGTTGAGATGGTTGTGGCATGTTATTACAAGTACTAGGTGTATATCAATTATGAGAAAGGACAACATAATTTTTGTTATCAATATAAGAGACAAATGATAATTGGTAGCTATGTGTACATGAGTTTTCTTGCTTTAATGGCCAAGGTCATGTTTGATATACAAAATAGATTTGTTTTCTTCCATATTCACTCACTTGAGGCTTATATAAATATTTGATCTCCATTTCTAGGATATCTTCCTTTTTCCAAATAGCTTGACATATACAATAAGTCTTATTATTTCAAAAATCGAAGAAATAAATAATCAAAACTTCCTCTTCCAAGTGCCCTTGAAAAATAATATCTTCCTCTAAAATGATATAAATTAATTAATACCTTTTTAATACAAAAATCCATTTATTTATGATGTTTTAAATTATTATTTCATGATCAAATCTAGACATAACATCCAAAGGTAGTTGTTGCATTGTTATTTGAGGAAAGAGAACATCTAAGTTGCATACATTAAGTAGAAGATTTAAAAAATAACACTTTATAGTAGTATGGTTTTCCCACCAATATCTTATTTAGATATATAATTTAAATATGGGGTTGGGGTGATAGCCCCTAATGAGGTAAAGGGCTATCCTTAAAATGTTCATCCTCAAAGCAATTTTCTCTATAAATTTTTCTTTCTAAATCATCCCCAAAATGTTACATTTATACTTATTTTTTGATGATGTTTATTACATGTAACTATTTTGATTTTTTTTTTAAATAAATTACTATAGGTTAATTTTTATTAAAAATGTGTGTAATAACAATTATTCCAAAATTTTATTCTTTACCAATAGGTGTATAGTTTTCTATAGGTGTAAGTATAATATCATTCATTGTAGATTTTATTTATTTACCAATAGGTGTAGAGTTTTATATAAGATTAGGTGTAATAGGTTTAATTTACACATCAAAAGGTACATGAATTTTCTTAGGATAAAGTGTGGGTAATTCCTTCGTAATTTTTATTGCTTATTTTATTGCTTCAGTTAAGGATTTCACCACTTCATCTCTTTCATATAGCTCTTTAATCATATCTATTATCACATAGGATTACACATGTCTTGATTCTATATATTATTGTGCAAGTGCATACTAATACAATGGAAAAACCTCCAAAGTCATGGGACCTTAGAAATTTGAGGTTAATCTCCATAGGAGGTTGGCTTCCTTTCATTAAACCTAATGCAAACTGATAAAATACCAATTTTGTGGAAATATCGCTCTTTAGTGATCTTGATCCTAAACTAGGTTTTTGATGGGGAAAAGGGTTTAAGAATTTAAATTTGTATAAAACTAAAAATATGGTGATTGCACCAAATATTTTATAGTGGATTTTAATTCTTGATTTTGTAAACATATTACATAAGAAAATAGGATGAATTTGTTTAAGCACGGACTCATACAAATAGAAATCAGAGGTAGTATTTTAGCTATTTTTTAAAAAAGGGGAAAATATCTTTATTTAAAACAATATTTTCAATAGGGTAAAATACCACATATGAATTTCTTGAAAATGAAACAAAGAGACAAATATTCCATAAATAATCAAATAACTTGCACATGCACGCGCGCGTACACACACACACACACACACACACACATTCCATAGACAATAAAGCCAAATCTTCAACTTTATTACTATCCAAATGTTACATGTCATAGTAAATACATTCAAAATGAAAAAAATATAACTAACAACAAAAATATAGATTAAGCCACAAGGTTTACCCATTTTTATACAAAATATGTCATAGAAGACATGTAGCTGTTAAAACTCAAATGCCCAATAAAGGAAGATCATGCAAATCTAAAAACCCTCATGCAAGAGAGGCAAGCTCTTCTATTTTTGGCATTTCTTAACTTGTGAAATGGTTAGAACATGGAATTCATGAGCTGGGAGCTATCCTAGGCATAACATGGCATAGTATGTCTTGGTTGGAAATAAAGATCTCCATAAAATGCTTCCTTATCTGATAGTGGCTTAAAATAGCTTCTTCATGAAAAAAGAAGTGTCTAAAATAGAACTAGTCTTTTAAAATAAAAGATAACATTGAAAATAATTTCAAGTTTCTTCTTAGGCAAACCATAACATGCAAAATTTTAAGTGAGAATTTTATAACTTTCGAAGTCTTTATCACTTTTGCCAAAAGGAATTGTGTAATTTACACTTCATGATTTGTCCCCTTTTTAACAATTCTCATTAATCAAAATGGAAAGTGAAATTTACACTTGTATTTTTTACAACTTTCACATTATCAAAAAATATAAAGTGTAAATTAATGTCTTTCTCTTTCTCAAAAAAGTGTTATAAAAAATATAGCTATAATTTTTTAAGGAAATTACAAAGCTTTTGAAATGAAATTATAATGATAATATAACACAACATTCATCAGAGAGTAAGATTAATTAATGTCCATAATTTCCTCAACTTTCTTATCATTCTTGGCCCACAGTTTCTTTATATATGCATCAAAAGCTTTGAAAATCTCTTGAATTTGTTCTAAATCCAGCCCATAAGAATAGATGTTGGAAGCTACAAAATCTGCTTGGACATCAAAAATTTATCTTCTAAAAGTTCTTATGCCCTACACTTCAATCCTCATCTGATCAATTGCCTTCTCATAATTTATGAACCTATGGATGGAACTTAAGAAAAATACTATGTCCTTTGTAGACTCCTCAACTATTGCTTTGAAATTATTCTAAAATTATTCTACTTGAAGGATATTGTTGGAATCATTTACTAGTCAGCATGACATTAAGTACATCATGCCATCAATCTCATATAATACATCAATTACCTTGTCATGAGCCTTCTTTTCTCATTCCATAGATTTTGTTAGTACTCTTATCTAAAATTAAGTATCCCTATGTAGTTCTTCATGATCAGCATCATCCTTTAATATATTCTTAGTAATGAGGGTATTCATTTTAATTGATTTTATGGTTGTTAATTTGGGATAATATAGATTCAAATTCTGAATTTCTCCTTCATATTGATTAATATATTCTTTCAAAATATCCTTTATCTCTATGATGACTCCATAATGTTCCATCATAGCTACAAGAAATATATTGCCTTTAGTGATCAGTTCCTCAAAACATTATTTTGTATCCCTTCTCATGTGAGTAATCTCTCATAAAGAATTAATTATAGCTTGATCTAGACTGATTGGTTGTACTTCTTATGGTTGTAATGTTTCACCAGGATTTATGAACTAGTTTAGTACTTATGTCAACTGATCTACCTTTCCTTTCAGATCATCCTTGGTGGATTTATCATGATCAGTCCTCTAGAAGAGAGAGTTGATACCTATCTACACATCATGCTCGAGTCCCTCTCTTGTTTTCCAACCAAGGTGTATATGAAAAACTTGATAACCTTCCACCACAAGATCCTCTTTTAATTTTCTTGGTGGGAGATCTATAATTTCAATGTATCTCTATCCCTTATCATCAGTGAATATTCTTGAGAGGGTCCTAGGAGTAGGTTTTGATTTCTTCTTGACTTCTAACATGTTGAAGTCCAAAGTGCTAGGATCAATCATTATTTTCTACTTCTTACTTACTGATTATGCTAACCAACTGGGGGTAGCCTTTTACTGATCTAACACTATCACCAAAGAATCTATAGCTAATTTAGCTACACTAGCTAATATTATGACTAATGGAGACTCTGAGGAAGATGATGTCATTGGTTTCTTAAGAGATGCTTGTGAATATCCACTCTCATTAGTGGTTTTCAAATCAATATTTGCACCAACTATATGGGTTTTTCCAACCTCTACTGATGGCATAGTTGAAATAGTGGAAATGGGGGAGTGGAGGCAATAGAAATAGATGTGTTTGTTGGGGTAGTGGAGGATGGAATAGGCATAGGAATTGCAAATTTGGGAACTAGTGGAAGGGTGGAATCCAAAGCACTTAATGTGTCAATTAAGTGTATAGGATCACTCAGGGTTGATGATGTGAAAATAGTGGGTTGAGATGAAGGGGAGATATCACTTATCCCATGGGTTGGAGTGCTTGTAAAACTATAGTCAAGATGATTGATTCTATCTCAATGTCCTATTAGGTGGTGTTGGGAATTAATGGTGATGAAATGAAAGGAATTTTAAATGAAATGGAAAGCAAGAGTGGATCAAATGGCGATGGTAAAGTGGGAGGAATGGAAAGTGGAGTGTAAACTTGAGATTCCACTATTGGGGAAATCTGAGTGTCTACTTGACTTATTTATGTGGATTGCACTTAGCTTATTGGTGTGGGTGGAATGGTAGGTGAAGTGGAGACAATTAGAGGGGTTGACACTGGAGGTGGAAGAGCTAAAACTTGTGGAGAAATAGGGACCTGAGATACTTGAGGAGTGGAAATATCTGGTGGAGGTATTGAAATCTATTATATAATATGAGTAAGAGAAGGGGGTGAAATGGAAATAGGATTCAAGGTAATGGGATCTGAAACTATGGATCCCTATACTATTTTTGTTGTGTCTCTACTATAAGATCAATTAGTTCATCTACAAGGTCTCCCTATCTATTTGATTCCCCTTTTATTTATTTTATATTCTTCCTCTTCTTTCATTTGTCAAGTTATTCTAATGACTCATTGGGGCCCTGCTCTAAAGGAGTGATACCCCTTGATTTGAGATTCAAGATATTCTCCTTAACTCTTAGTATCTCCCTTGTGATCTACACACCATTAATTCCCAACCAACTAATTTTTATATTAATCACAAGGGTTATTCTATCAAATAGAGATAAGGATTCAAGAACTGACCACCTCACTAGTGGTAGAGGTCTGTGTTGAGACCAACAACTCCCTATCTTTATTTTTTGAAAGGAGGACCCCTGTATTTATTTATAAAAAAGTCTATATTCTAGATTGAATGAGAAGAATTTTCTTATCTTGGATTTTAAAGGCAAACAAATTTTAAAAGGGGAACATGTGCTTTGAAGTATTTGATCATCTTTACATTTCATGGTTCAAAATTGTTAATAATTGTCTTCAAGGTGATTAGTTACAGGTTCCATGGAAGAAGCTAGGGTTCTTAAAGAACAAACCCTAAAGGGGGGTTTGAATTTGAGTATTCATGAAAAATAATAGCAAGAAATTTTATTTCCTTTTTATTAAATAATCCTAAGTCTAACTTTATATTAAGCTTCAACTATGTTTCTTGTTTAAAACATGATCGAATATTAATATAAAACCTTAGGCTAAACTTTATACATGATCAGGTATTAATTTAAAGCTTATACTCTTTTAAAAATCTAATGGTAATCACTTGTTTTTTGGATTTGATCTAATGGTATGACAAGTTTGAAGTCTTTTAAAAAGGACATACAGTTAATGATTTGGGCCCAGTGAATATCTAACTATGATCATTTTCTTAGAGGTTTTAAACTAATGGTGCGAATTAAATTTGACACCTAAAAGGATGTTAACATTTGTTAACCACTTGGGACATGATCCAATGGTTCACATTGCCTTGAAGGCTCTAATCTAATGGTGTACATCAACTCAAAAGCTTCAGGATCTCCTAAAGTATTTATGTGTGGAGCTTATTCATTGGACCAAAAATGTTTATTCTCTTAAAATTGATAGGTTTACCCCCATCATTTAACATCTACAAGGATGTATTTAATGGGATCAAACCTATCAAATTTAACATGAGATAAAAATATTATATTGTATTAAATTTGATAGGTTCACCCCCATAATTTGATATTTGTGAGGATGTATTTGATGGGACCAAACCCATCAAGTTTAAACTAAACAATACTAGAATCCTCAGGATCTCTTGAAGGCTTTACAAATGGCACTCATTCATTATACCAAAAAAATCTATTGTCTTAAATTTTACTGGTTCACTCCCACCATTTGAAATCTATGAGGATGTATTTGATGTGACTAAACCCATCAAATTTAACCTAGACAAACCTTTAAGCCTTGGAATTCTAAAGGGCTTTACACATGGCATTTATTTATTGGATCAATAAAATCCACTATATTAAATTTGACAAGTTTTCTCTCATTATTCGACGTCTGTGAGGACATATTTTACGTGACTAAACCCATCAAATTTAACGTAGATAATCCCTAAAGACTTGGGAACTCCATTGTTTTAAATTTGATAGGTTCACACCCATCATTTGACATCTTCAAGGACATATTTGATGTGACTGAACTCATCAAATTTAAACTAGATAATTTTTAAAGCTTAATCAAAGGGGGCATTTCTAAAAAACCTTTTAAGAAATTCATAGCTTTTTATGAAGACAACCTTAGTATATAAAGATCTTAGCCTAAGTAATTTCTTGCTTTTTAAACATAAAATTATAAATTACATTTTTAAACTTAGGATTTATATGATCATGTAATTGATTAAAAGGTAAGCATCTTGCAGGATCCTATGGTGATTGCTTACTCATTGGATTTGATCCAATGGTGTGTTGAAGTTGAGAACTTTTCAAAGGCCTCATGAGATTGACACATGGCACAATAAATAATCTCAAAGATCAAAAACCAATGAAATTGAAGGAACTACATTTAACTTTTCAAAGTAAAATAAAGAGGACTTTTGAAATCTAACGGTCACTCTTCAAATGGCATTTATGAAATTTGTCATGAAAGGCATAGAACCCTACCACATAAGCTCCATGTTAGCATGGAGGATAAAAATGAAATATATATCATGATTGAAAACAAAGAAGACATGATAGTAAGGTTACATCATATATAAGGCATGTATGAGATCAAAGTTGGATGTTTTGGTTATTAAATCCAAAAACCCTGAACCCTCTATAAAGAAGTCTAGAGTCGGTTCAATTGATTATATGACACTTGAGATAATTGTGAACTAAATTTAGAGAAAGTGCCTTAGTAAGAACTTTAATATCTTTGAAACTACAATACAATGTTATCAATGGTAGTGGGTAGGCAATAAACGAAGATTAAAGTAGAGTTTTATCTAACTTTAGATGGTGAAAGAAGGATATTTAGAGACACAGAGTTAGATTTAATAGCATTGAATGTACATGGAATTAAGAATTAGTCTAAATTATTATTCTTTGTCAAGGAGTTATAATTAATTTCCCAAAAATAAAATAAGAATACTTCAGTATACCAAAGATACAAGGATTTGGTATCAATTCAAATGGTAAGCCTTCATCATGTAGCTACTAAACCAAAGGTAATACATTGCATTGATCTTCTTGTTCCTATTTTGTTGACTACAAAATATATGGATAATGGATTATTCATGAAGTATCAAAAAATTTGCATGAATAGCTCCCATGGCCTTTGAGACTTATTATAAGCTCCTTTTTCCTCATGTTAATCTCCCTTTCTTGAGAGAATGGATAAATCCCAAAACCTAGATTTAGTCCTTTCACCTTGGTTAATCCAAGGTTCTCATGTTTTTAAGACCTCAAATGGTGAGATTCTTATTTCCCAATTTAGGGAAGGTGTTAGGGTAGCTGTGACTTTATTGAATAGAGCCTTTGGTGCCTCTTCTACTACTTATTTAAGTAAGGTTTGGGTATATTATGTCCATTACATGTTGGATTAGAACTTGACCCCTCTTATTAGAGACTTAATATGTTTATTCTTAGCCAAACAATTTATAAACATCAAGAGAAAGACTTCCAAGCAATTCTTTATGATGTCTTACCTCTTGGATTCACTCCTAGCCTCTATTAATTTCCCTGGCATTCAAAATTAGTCCCCTGATGGTAGAACTGCCATTTCCCATCATTACTCCAAATTACATATTTTCAAATATAGGAATCACATGTAATTCATATGTGATGATATCTTCCCAGTCATTTTTTAGGCAATCACTGGTGTCCCTATGCCCAGGCTTCATCCTCTAATTAAAAGACAAGTAGAAACCATGTGGCGTGTGTGGTTCTATCCATATTACACTATAATAAAGATAGAGGGAATCATGGCCCAACCATACATATTGCCTATATATGTTCTCAGTAAGCTTGTAGAGTAATAAATTGCTTATAAAATCATCTAGGGAATGGATTGGCATTGCAAGAAGAATAAGAAAGATCAAGTTCATCCCTTTCCATTGGACATTGGCAGAATTATAATCAAAGATTGGAAATAGTTGGAGATCATGGTGGTGCATAGTAACTCTTTTGATTTCTAACTAGATGATCTTAAGATGTGGGACCCCAATGATAGATTGGCTAACCATATTCAGGATAAAAAGATCCTAAAGGCTGAGTACAAACATCAACCAGGTATGGGAGATGGTATTTACATAAAGGCAAAGAAATTTGAAGAAGTCTTTTCTAGGGTTAAAAAGTACAACATAAATTTAGAACATAGGGTATTCAAGATAATAATCCTTTATGAAAAATATGATAGTTACATCCTTTACAGTATCACTTGTTTCTAGGACCATCTAGGACTACACATCAAGAACCACCTATTGAGGGACAATCTTCTAAGCCTAATCAATGAGAATTGACAAAATCACCCTAGATTGGGAAACCTAAAGATGTAAAAATAAAAGGTAAGGATGTGATTTAAGGGTCTAACATTGAGCATAGACTTAGTGAAGGTCCCCAAATTTAGGCATCCCCACCAAGGCCTTCTTCCCCAATAGAGGTTATTAGCATGATTCCTTTGGAAATTAGATAAGTAGTAGAAAGTTCCATTATTAATATCATAGCTTCTTATGGTTTAGATAATGAATAAGACCCATCTAAGGATGTAGGCAAGGAATTGGTTCCATTTGGTAGTGGAAAGAAACAAGCAAAATTAGCCTTAGTTCTTCTGGCTCTAAGAAAGAGGCCTAGATTAACTTTCACTCACCCCACTAGTGAAATAAACCTCTTCAGTGATGAAAATCCTATTTATAGACCAGCCATTCTTGATTGGTTTGTTTATGGGAAGTTGCAAAAAAAATGCATGTCTTTTTCCTTCACTAGCTTTGACTCAAGTGGACATAGGTGTTCAGGATAATGTCAAGCCTTGGATTTAAGATATGTTGAACAAACAAGAAGAGAGAAGCATCTAAATTTTTCACATTAAGGAAAGCCAATGGGTTTGTACCCTAGGATCCTCTAGGATTTCATATGTAGAGATTCTTGAACAACCACAAGTGAAAGAATTTGACCCTCAGATCCAATTTAATCTAGATACATCAACTCTTAAGAAAGTAGAGAGCAAGAAAATTATTTTTGGTACTAAGGAGTTCACCTTTCAAAAGGTAAAACCATTTTTAGGCTTAACTTCCATTCTAGGATAGGCAAAAAGGAGAGAATCATATATTTCAATAAGATGTGGCTAGTATGGTAATAGCCTAGTCAACAATGACCTTGGCTGGAGTTCAAGGAATGAAGCAGAAGATTCTCAACTTGGAGAAAGAAAAACAAGATTTAGAAGCTCAGGCCCTCCTTTCAATTCATGAGGATGTATTTCAGGCATTGAATATATCCTTAATGGATGCATTCAATAATTTTAAAATCATCAAGTCTAGATTTAGTGCTTTAGACCATCAAGCTGAGATGACATAAGCCTTAATCACCCAGTGGCAGAATTCTCAAGATCAGATGGAGGAGCTTATCAAGGTGCATAAGATAAAGTAGATATTGGACTTCAAGATTACAAAAATTAGACATTTAGACATATTAAATTTGATATACAAATAAGAGGATTTGATCACTTCAACCAATGATGTTAAGGACTTCATCAAGAGAGACATAGACTTGGTAAAAGATTGAGAAACTTTTGAGGAATCTATTAGATAACCCTTCTCAAACCACTACTATAGGCCTAATTAATGATGAAGAATTTAAGTAGAGGGTTGGTATTCACATCCAAAGCATCAGATACAACAAATGTCATTTAGCTAAGGATAACTAGAAAACCCTTGATACCATTATGTTTGTAGGGAAGCAAATTACAAAAGCATAAGGTATTAAGGAACTTGTATCTTGGGTAGATAATGAATTTGACAAGTTAGAAAATAAAGAAGAGGATTGTATAACTAACCCTACAATGGATTTTGAGATGATCAAGGAAAAACACACCAAGGTGAAAGACTTCCTCAGATAGGGTAATTAAAGGGCCCACCAATGAAATTCTTAAGAGAATTTTCTTTTTGTAAAGTATATGTTAGTCTGTTAGTATATACTCTTTCTTATCACATTGACATGTGACCTTCCACATTGTATCTTTATATTAAGTACAATTGTCCTTATTCACATGTTGATATTTTCAAAGTTAACTGGTTAACTACCCATGTTTCTTATAAATAGGTATATGGTTACCATTTATAGAGGATATTTTTTGAGAAATTAATACCAGGAGCATTTAATACAACTAAGGAATTCTAAAAAGATTATCTAGATAGTTTTGTTAAATGTCTATGCTATGTCTCAATTGTGTAAATTCATGTTGAATTTGAATGATTATTCTTGTTTTGAGTCACATTATTTGTCATATGGTAGTTAATTTGTGTTTAATTCTATATTAACTTAAATATTTCAAGTATACTTTGTTTTATTTGCTCTACACTTGGATGTACTTATGTTATTCAGATCATAATAGAAAACTTTTAAAGTAAACTTGGTTCTTAATTATGATTCATAATTTTCCTCTAAATCTTGCTTGATTTATGATGTAATTTAATTTTATGTTGTTTTATAACATAAATTGGTTTAATGTGTACTCAACATAATTTGAATTTTGTCATAATATTTGATATGAAAACCTGCAATCACGTCTCTTCCTTCCTTACCCTTCCTTTTTCTTATTTTTTATTAAGATTTAATCTAGCTTGAATATCATTATTAATAACCATTTAGTTTAACTTTAGAGTCCTCAAAATTACTAAATATTCAAATTGTGTAGACCCTGGTGGCTCCCAACCACTAAATCAAATAAATATTATGGAAAATTTTCATACTTTGTTTCTATTTCACCACAAACAATCATTGAATAGTCACAAACTACAACTCATGCCATGGATTCTCAAAATCCTAAAATGAGAAGTGTTCTTCAGCACTAAGAGCACCTATGGTATAGTTTAAAGAATCAATAATATACCAATTATCTGTGTGAGTTATATTAGATCTATTCTAGAGTTTTCATCCACTAAGTCATCAGGGATTGGTGCTAGATCATAGTATTTTATTTGCTATAGGCACATCCTAGAATATTCCCTCATTATGACCATTTTTTCATCATCACAGTCTTCCTAAAAATTCTCATAATATGGCACATCTTCATATGTTTCCAGCTCTAGTGTAGTAGTGACCTTATCATATGAATCAAAGTAAGGTTTGGACTCTAGAGTTATTAGAGTTACTTAGCACATCTCTACCTTTATAGTTTTGGACTTCAAGAGGTATTGGCATGTGTAATAGCCAATAGAAATAGGGAAACATATTGCTACCTTGTGTCTATTTGAAAAGAGTTTATACATATCTAAAAGTTACCTAACCAACTCTAATAATTCCCATTTATCACTCACATACTGAGGAAGTGTGTAAGGATAACCATTGAATCCAACTACCCTAATGTAGGAGTAGGTGGTGAACTGTATGAAGAAAGAACCCCATTTGGTGATTTCATATTTTAATGCTTGGGAGAACCTTTTTTCCAAAGTTCTTGATCAAACATGATAATGATGTTGTAGATGAAAGCATCATTAACTCTATTTAATTGTTGTCTACTAGCCTATAATGTGAGATCACGGTAGTAGTTGTAAAGTCTAGTTATTTCTATAGGGACTATATTGAGGCCTAGGAATAATCTTCTTTTGGCCAAGATATAAACAATATATGATTTCATATAAAACTTATTTTTCATTTTCACCTCCATTAACGGGTTGTGGAGGGAATCACTTATTAATTGGGCCTAATGTATTTTTTGTTTATTTTCTATAATGATCTAGATATAATACTACAACCAATCTTGATAACACTTGGCATCAAGATTACTAGTGAATTTGTGTAGCAATGTTATAATATCTCCCACCTCGTCTATGAAATCAAATCTATACATAGTCTTAGGAAATCTAGTATAGGAATGCTTGGGAGTCTTGAGACATTATTTTTTAATTATATTTTGGAATCCATCATTTTGTAATAGAATTATGTTGATGTTTGTGGAGTTATATCCAAATAACTCTCAAACTCAATAATTGCAAACACTATGTTAATGAAGTCAAGGTCAATATCTAGAACCTTTTACCCTTTCTCACTGAAGACTTATATTCTATCAGGGTCATAATGTTGGGAGATTATAAGGATCAAATCAAGGCTTTGAATAGATAGAGGGAATGTTTTAGCTTATGGTAAACCAAATTCATAGATACTTTAGATCCAGTCACTTTTGAAACCTACACCTATCTTATCCCAAAAATTTCCTAGGTCAATGAGACCTAAATTTGTGTCTTTTATTTCTACCATATTGGACTCCAAACAAGAATTCACTTTAGGGCCCTTAGATTTGAACTTCATTTCCTTGGGAGGCATGGAAACTAAAGTTATTACTTTTGAGAAACCAACTATGAAAGTTGGTGGGATCTATAGGTGTCTTGATCACTTATATTCTCTAATGGAACTTGGAGGTACTTAAATTATGTCCACTCTCCATGGTGCTTGAGGGTTATTGGATTTCTAGCAAAAGTGGGAGGTGCTTGAGATAGATCCACTTTTCACAGTGCACTGGAAGTTTTTGGGGTTCAAATGTGCTTGAGGAACATTATATCTTTGGTGAAAGTGGAAGGTGATTTAGGCATGTATACTCTACATGAAGTTAATGAGGAATATTTATAGGTAATATTCTCTAGTTTTTGAATTTGAAGTATATACTCAAGAATATTCTCTAGCTTTGGAAAATCCCTTGACTTTGAGTGTAAAATCTTCAAGGGGAAAATGAGGGTTTTTCTTAGATAATGATATGTTAAACCCTAGATTGTCCTACACTACCCTAGAATACACACTTTGATAAGATAACCACACAAATCTATCTTTTAGTGATTTTAGATGATAATTTTAAGGGGAAAACCCTAACCAGGTAGGCTAAATGAGAAATCAAATAGGAAAACCTTACAAGAAATGAAAGAAACCCAAAAGCTTCAAACTAAAGGAAATTACAATGGAAAATTAAGGGAAGTATCATGAAAAGGTCAAAAATGAGGTAGAAGATGTCTTTTATAGTCATGGATCTCTTATAGGTACTTTTCCTAACACATGGCTCAAGGATTTGGTAGCATGGCATGAATAGATGGAGATCCAAAACATAATTAGAAACTTTAAACAATGATCACACTTTGAAAAAAGATTTATCTTTTATAATAAAGACCTATAATTAATGAGAGATCTAGTGGTTGGTGAGTGAGGTTGGACCTATTTGGATCAGGTCCACTCTCCACAAGAAGGCTTGGCTTAGTGAAAAGTGGGACTTGATGTGCACTTTGCATATTGAAAATGTGTAATGTGCACTTAAATTTTTGCATTACATAAGAAGGGACTTAGTGAGTTGGTAGAGGCTGGACCTATTTTAATTAGGTCCACTCTCCATTGTCATGATGATTATCTTTGGTGGAAGGTAGAACTCATGAGGCACTTTGCATGTTTGGAACATGCAAAGTGCACTCGAGGTTCTGGGTCCCGTAGTGTATAAATTGGTAAGTGTTTATAATAATGTGGAAAATTTGGTGAACTTTACATATTTTTAAATTTTCAATGTAAACCTAAGGCTCCAAGTTCCATGAAAGAGGGGTATTAAAGGTTTGGCAGGATCCAAAGCTTGTCATGCATTTTGCACATTATGAAAACATGTAATGTGCACACCAAGTTTTAGATTCCACTGAATGCATGCATGGTGGGATCTAGATCCCACCATGAATTTTCCACATTCAATAACATTCAAATTTCATGGTGAGTTTTTAATTCTAAGGTTTTGGTTTTTGGTGCTTCGTAGGATCTGGAACCTATGAAGCAGTTTGCACAAGTGAAAATTGCATCTAGAATTTTAGAATCTATAAGGTAAATGAAAAGATGGGTTTGTTAAAGGGTTAATGTTTTTTCCTAAAAAGTGGGGGACTCCTTTATGGTGTTATATGTAATGAGATTTTTGGGGAAAAAATCTCAATATTTTTGGTGACCTCTATGGGATGATTGTCTGCTAATCATTTTCAATCCAATAGCCTTTCTTAAGACATTGGGCATGGAGTCAAATTTACTCTAACAAAACTCTAACATAGGGAAGAAAAAATTAGGAATTGATTATATATGAACAAAATAGGGGAAAAAAATAGGGGAAAATAACACAAACTAAGGAAATAACTCCTAATGAGTCTGACTTGTATAGAAGCACTTATTAAAAGTATAATAAACCCTATTATTTACAAAATTTAATATTTTTTGAACAAGTTCCTTACCTCAAAATAAATATTTGAGGTATGTACCATTAACTTGGATTGGTATCTTTGCTCCATCAATCTTACAGATTTGGAATGCATTGGCTCCTTTGCACTGAGTGATGATATATGGACCACTCCATATTGCATCAAATTTGGTGTGCCTACCTAGTTTGCTTTATCTTCACCCACTTGAGGACCATGTCTTCTTAATTTAAGCTTCTTATAGTTTATTTTTTATCAAAAGTCTTCTTTTTTTATCCTTGATTTGCTTCCAATACTTTCATTGATTGATGTCTGATTTCTTCAAGCTCCATGAGTTCAACCAATCTCATTATCATTTCATCATTATTGATTAGGTCCAATTGATGATTAAGATCTAAAGATGTAATTTCAATTGACATTGGTAATCATTCTTCTCTTCCATATACCAACATGAAAGGTGAATTACCAATGGCTCTTTTTGATGTAATTATATCATCCCATAGTGTTGATTTTAGTTTCATAATCCATGTCCTCTAGTTGTCCTCTACTATTTATTTGATAATTCTAATCAAGGTATTATTGGTTGACTCATCTAAGACATTACCCTATGGGTAATAATTTGAAGAAGTGCTTAGGTAAACATTATGTTTGATAACCCATTCACTGACTTGGGTGCCTACAAATGCCTTATCATTATCTGATATTATGGTGTGAGGAAAACCAAACCTTGAAATTATGTTGTTTATGAATTTAAGAATAGATGTTTTAGTGGCATATTTTATAACAACTACTTCATTCCATCATGTAAAATAGTCATTTATTGTGAAAACCCATTTATGACCAATACTTGATGGTGGATTTATCACACTAATGAATTCTAATCCCCATTGGGCAAATAGTTGATCTACTTGAATTAGTTTTAGAGGAAGTGCAGTTAGTCTTTACTTACCAGTGAAGTAAGCACACTTTTCATAATTTCTTACCCATTGATGGGCATCCCTAAATAACTCAAGCCAATAGTAGCCTCCTCTCATTATCTTAATGGTCATATTTCTTACAAAAGAATGTCCTCTTAATATTCCATTGTGAATTTGCTTGAGCACTTTGGGAGCTTTCTCATGCTCAATACATCTTAACAAGACTCCATTCATGTCCTTAAAGAAAAAATTCCATCAATAAGAACATAAGGAATTGATTGGAGTCAAAAATACCTTTTCTTTGACTGATGTAAGTCATAGGGGTATTCACCAATATACAAGAAATGAGTCATGTCTTAAATCTAGTTGATGAAAGAAGGTGGATTGTTTGACTAAGGTAGATTGTCTGACTAAGATGTAGTTTGAGTATACACTATGTCAGATACTAGTTCAATAGTCTTGATGTTAGTGGCTAATTTTTCAAACAATCCTTTTCCTCTCACTAGATTTATGATCATGATATCCACATCATACTCCATGACCTTGGTAATCTATCATACTCTTTTTTTATTTATCTCCCTACTCAATAGAAATTCTTTGATGCTCTGATGACTCACCATTAGGAGTATCTTATTGGTGGAGAGAATATGCCTAAATTTATTAAGTGATTTGATTACTACATATACATGCTTCTCCACAAAACTATAATTATCTTCATAACCTTTCAAATATTGGTTGAAGAAAGATATTGGCTACTCTAAATCTTCTTGATTGTGCTAAGTCAAAATTACTAAGATATTTCTTTCCCCTCCAAATGCATAGAGGATAAAATCCTTCTCATAGTTTGGATTAACTAGGGTAGGGGCTTGAGAAATAGCCTTGAAAATATCTTTTCCCTCTTGATTCTAGCTAAAATTAGTTCCCTTATTTGACATTGCAATAAGGGGTTTTTCCAAAAAGGTGAAATTCAATACAAATCTTCTCATGAAGTTGATCTTCCCAATAAATATTTGTAGGCCCTTTTTGTGACTCGATAATGCTAATATAGATATAGATTTAAATCATTTGGGGTATATTTTAAGACTTTTTTTTTACTATATGCCTTAATATCTTCCCCTTATGTACTACAAACATGCACTTAATTTAAATTAAGGGAAACCCCAAATTCTCTACACCTTTTAAAAATCTTTCTTAAGTGGTCTAAATGTGCATCATCATGCTTTGAGTTGACTATAATACCATCTAGATATACTATAATTATATCATTTATCAGACCTTTGAATACCATATCCATGGCTCTTTGAAATTTTGTGTCTGTATTTGTCAAACCAAATGACATCTTCCTATATGTGTATGTGCCCCATTTGGTGGTGAAGGTGGTTTTAAATTGATCTAATTCCTATACCAAGATTTACTTATAACCCAAATAACCATATATAAGATAGAATATTTTAGAACCTAGTACTATTTGTAGAATTTTTTCTATAGGGGGAAGAGGATAGTGATCTTTCAATGATGATTTGTTTAGGTCTCTAAAGTCCATGCATAGCCAGATTTCATCATTTTTATTTTTGACAGGGACTAGATTTTCTACCTAAGATGACTATTTGATTGAAAATACTATATTATCCTCTATAAACTTAGGGAGCTCATTTTTCATTAAGGGTTTAATTTCTAGAAAGACGGGTCTCTATTTCTACATGACAAGTTTTATACTTGGATCTAGTTTTATAGTGTGATGTGTTAAACTTAGATCGAATCCTCTTAAGTCATGATAATTCCAAGCAAAGTTATCATTGAACTCTTAACATAATTAAACAAAATCATGCTTCTCTAAAATATTTCATACCTTGCCTATCTTGAGAGACTTGCCTTCTAAGATGATGATAGGTTTAAAATCTTCTTCATTGACTATAATGTTCTTCTTTTCACCTTTCAGTTGGTCATTTGAGTTGAATATGTTTTCCAATGTGATGCAAGCATATCCCATGATGACCCCAAGAATGATCCATTTTTTATCATTTGTTAACATATTAGTTTTCATATAGTTTATATAGGTTCTAAATAGTCCATTTGTGGAGTCCAGGTAGCCATACAATGCATAGAATTTGAATTCTAGTGTTTCCCTCCAAAATCATTATTTGAATTTTTGAAAGTTGTCAAGTCATGTAAAAGGACTCTTTTGTAAATTTATAAAGGTGTCAGATGTGTCAACTTGTATAAGTATATTGAGCCATGTAATATGGTTATAAAAATTTCATTAGACCAATGTCATAAGGAAAAATATCTTGGATAGTAAAAAACAAGAAATTTGCATTGTAACCCATAAGACTCTATGTGGGAAAGTTGATCAAGATTCAGTTATGAACCTTTTTATGGATGTGGAGTTAGTTTTTAGTTTTGTATTCTCATGTTTCATTCAAATATTGAGATGGAGATGTATGAACAAGATTGCTATGAAGAAAGAGATGATGCTTTTGGTAAAAAAGGACTCTATTATTTTTTATTGAAAGACATATTTAAACCTGATGAGGTCTTTTGTTGAATGCATGTGTGATACTCATAATAGAATGAGGTTTATAGAGATTTTCAAAGTGTGATTGAATAATAAATTTTGTTTGAAAATAATCTTCGAGAACTTTAGAAAAAGTAAAGTAACCTTGTTGAATTATTCCATAGTGCAGACCCTATAATGGGTGGTAAAGATTGTATATTTGCCTGAATGTTAAAAAATGTTATGATGATAGATTTTACCAAGATATCTGAATAGAGGCCATGTGATAAATGTCAAATTCCTATTTAGGTAGAATGAGATCTCCAAAAATAATAAAATTCCACCAAGGAAATGTTTAGATTAGCCACTTTAGGGAAAAAGAAAGTACATATAGGGTGAGATTAGGTCACCAAAAAGGTAAACCCTTAACTCACAATTAGAACACACTTAAAGGTAAATGACCCATAATGACTTAATTAACTAACCTAATTAAGCTTAAAAGATGAGTAGGTAAAACCACTAAGTGGGAAAAAGTCTACACTGCTAACCCCCTATAGTGTAGCTTAGGTGGGTAGAAGAATTGGGCCTGGTAATGAGGCTTGATCAGGTACCCAAGTACAATACAACTCCCATAAACCAAGGTAAAACAGAAAACCCGTAGCAATAAAACACCTCCCTAAAAGAGCGAAAAGAAGAGAAAAGGACAAAAAATCCCCACTAAGGTCTACAATTGACTGTAGCCATCTAGTGTCCCCTAAAGGAATGCTCAAAAGTGACTATGAATCAAAAGTAGATGTAGTGAAGAGTGGATTATCTTGAAATAATGAGTTTGTTCACCAAGTTCTTGATGGATCTTAAACCAAGGTGTAATTCTTATGAAAGGAATGATCCACATACTACGATGTAGGTGGCCCAACTGCTCTATGCCAAGGTGGTGCAATAGAAGTAGAGGTGAAGAAGGTTTGTAGAATCCTTTGTAACTATGGAATAGACTACTTGATGTTTGATGTGTCCTAGATTAGTAGACCATTACCATATAAATTCATAAGTAGAATAGAGGTAGGTGGGTTAAGAACTAACTCTTGAATATCTAGAAGGTGACATAGAGATGGAGGTGTATCCACTTCACTATTATAGCCATCTTCAAAAGAAGATTTGTCAATATCAAAAAGAAATTCAAGCTTAGAAGTGTCAATAGGTATAGGTGAGTCTGAAGAGGAATATAAAGGATCTTAAGGAGAGTCAAGAGCAAAGTGTGAGAAGTTATATAGCTGAGTCTAATGATTGACCATTCCTATAACCAAAATATTATCATTGTGCAAGTCCCTGATGTACACTGAATCTAGAGTGAATTCAACTTGCATGTCTGGACTAAGGTGAGTGATCTAGTAGATTGATAGGAGATTAGTTGAGAGTGAGGGCACACTTAAAAATTTGTTGAATGTTTGACCACTCACTTCAGTAGACCCTCTCCTAAGAACATTTTTAGAAGTGTTGTCACCCAGTTGTATAGAAGACGTGTCACATGGTTCCAAAGAACTGAACTCAATCTATGAAGAGGCCATGTGATGTGAATCACTAGAGTCAATGGCCCATGTAGGATGAGTTGAAGTCACAACTAAAACTAAGTATTTTCCCTTATGTTTCCCCTTGTTATTCTCTTTTGCCTTTTCTTTTCCATATTTGTTTACCTTAGTGGATTCATGGGTTGATGAAGATGGTTTGATAGAATATAGAACACCTATATTATTTTGAATAAGAAGGCTAGTAAGGTGGTCAATTTTTTTCTTCAAAAATTTACTCTCATCATGTTTACCTAAGTAATGCCCACATTTAATCCAATATTTCTTAGGCTTATGACTGGAAGAAGAGGTCACATTGTTTGATTTGGAGGTGGAAATATTTACACCCTTTTCAACATTTTTTTGCTCTACTTTCTCTCTCTATTATTAGAAGCCTTATATTTCTTAGTAAGAAATGCATGATATTTAGATGACTTCATTGTGCCCATCTGTACCAACTTATCTTGCTCCCAAATTAGGTCGGTAACAAAGGTATCTATAGAAGGCATCTTCCATGTGGTGTTAAGAGCACTCTTAGTGGCATAAAAAGTGGACACAAATATAGAATATTTAGGACTTGGTTTAGAGAGTATTGATAAAATAAGTTATTTATCTTTCTTATCAATTCTACATGCTTTCAACTACAATCTCAAAAGTTTAAACTTGGTGAAAAAATCTTGAAGAGTGTCAAAGTCATCTGGGCTCAATCTAATGAGCTCATTTTCAAGCTCATGTTCTCTCATCACATCCTACACTCTAAAGAGCTTGGATATTGTGGTCCACACTTCAGTAGGTGTTTTGGTAGATTCAATGTGAAAGAGTAGATCTAGAGGGATTGAGAGACACAGTAGTCCATGGAATTTGTCATAATGATTAAACCATTTGATTTTTGTTCCAGCATCAGTAGGTTCAATCTTAGTTCCCATTATAATTTAATGGTAACCCTTGGATTGAAAAATTATTTCCATTCTAGGTTTCCATTCATGATAATTAAATGGTGTAAGTGGACTAATAGAGAGTGAATCCATAGTGTAGAATTAAATATTACTATAGTAAGTAAATAAGTGATGAAAAAAAAGAAAGACTAAATGCATAACAAACACACAAGTACACCTTATAACTATTTGTTAATGACCCACCTAAATATCTCAAATATAAGCATGCTCATATAGATGTTGGATTCAATTAAAAATGCATCTAGAGCAGTAGATGCATAAGTACAAAGAACTAGAGGAATGTTAGATACAATTGATAATGTGTTTAAGAGTGTACAAAAAATATGAAATAAATTTATAGTTTTGGAAGACCCAATGATAGGTCCAATGTGTAGAGCATAAAAAACAAGCACTTTTAAAGAAAACAACACTTAAAAAGGAGTTTCTGATCAAAAGTTATAGAACTTACAAGTTCATACTTCAACATATTCCTAGACCCTTTCCAAAAATGGAAAAAAAATTGGACTTGTGTTTTTTCACCAAAGTCTTTTTCTTCATTATCTTTCACCTAAAATTTGATGTATTTTGGAACATCACTCACTTACTTGCTTGGGGTTCTGAACAACTTCAACTTCAGGTTCTCGAACTACTTCAACTTATAAAAATTTATAAGTAGTTGACCCTAGAAAACCTAATTACTTGTTCCCAGTGTATTTTGGGTTCTTCAAGCAGCATGACTTATTACTTATAAGGCAAGTAATGAGTAATAAGTAGTTGACCTTTGAAAACCTGGATGGGTCTTCTTAGTATATTTTGGGTTCATCAACCTACACAACTTCAGCATTTTAAATAACTTCAGCTTATAAAACAAGTAATGAGTAATTGACCCTAGAAAACTTGAATGGGTTTAGCAAGCAAGTAATCAGGGTTGAGAAAATTGATTACTTATAAGTTGTCACCCTAGAGAATCATGATTACTTATAAGTAGAAGTACTTGAGAAACCTGATTTGGTCTATGAGCAAGTACTCAAGTAGTCAGGGTTGAGAAACCTGATTACTTATAATTTGTCACCCTAGAGAAGTCCTAATGAGGTTAGTTAATTAAGTCATTAGGGGTAATTTACAAAGAGAAGAAATATAATATAGGCAGCAAGGTGAGGTAACACCTTTACAAGAAAGTATGAAAGAGAGAAAGAGAATAGAGAAGTGGTATATAAAAGACCACAAGTGCATGCAGAAGTTCAATAGGGCATGGGATAACACCATGCAAAAGATATTACACCATTTTTAGGTCATAGTTTGAGAAGGAATGAGGGTCTAATGAGACAAGGACAAAGATAGATTTTAGAGGCAATATTGGAATTGCCATAGGGATGGACACAAGGCAGCAAAGTGTCCAAGGAATGTGAATAGAAGTATATAGTAGAAAAGAGAGGAGAATGAAGATAGAATACAAGAGAATAATGAGTCATTTCTCATGAGGAGATTACTAGTATAGTAGAAGCAAGGCAAGGAAGTAATCCAAAGGATAAGCTTGTTCAAAAGTAGATGCAAGGCTTATCATAAGGTATGTAATTTGGTTATTGATGGTGGTATCACTAATAATATTATTTTATTAAAGATAGTGTAGAAGTTGAGGTTCAAGAGACTACCATAGCCAAATCCATATAGAGTTTCATGGGTTTAAAAAGGTCATCATATATTGGTAAGTGAGCAAAGTTGGGTTGAGTTTTAGATAAGAAGATATCAAGATCAAGTGCTATGTGATATTTTGCCTATGGATGTGTGTCACTTGTTTCTTGGGAGACCATGGTGGTTTGATAAGCATGAAATACATGATGGGATAGCCAATGAATATACCATTAGGTAGGATGGACAGTCATATACCCTTATTCCATTGAAGGGTGAAGAAGATAGGAGCGATGAGAGAATCATGATGATGTTGACAAGGTAATGTTGGAGTAGAAGTATGGAGAGTTTAGGTTTGGTAAAAACACCCAAAGAGGGAAAGGTGAGTTGTCCTAAGATGATTGAGTCCACAAATAAGGACAAGAGTGAGTTGACATAAGAATGTAGGTTGGTAGACAGCAAAAAAGTGTTTGACATTGCATCTGAATTGGATGAGAAATGGCTTGGGGTTAACACCAAGAAAGTAAAGGAGATGGAGGTTGAATTGACCAAGAAAGAGGAATCCCATAAGATAACCATGAAGGCTCCTAATTTTTTTTCTAACATGATGATTTGTAATGAAAATGTAGGAAAGGAGTAAGCATCCCAAGAAGTGGTGGTGGATGAAGATAAAAGTTTGCAAAATAATATTGAACAAGAGAAGGATGTGAAAGATTTGAGACATATCCAACAAGCTTATGAAATTAATCAAGAAGATGAAATAGGAAATAAGAGCATACAACCTAGGTATATATAGGTGAAAGAGGGAAATAAACATGTTGATATACAATAGCAAGCTAAGAATGTACATATGAAAGAGGTAAGTAGAGAATAAGCACAAGTTATGCATGAAGTGGAATGGATAGTACAAGAAGCATGGGTGAAGGAGAAATATATCATAATTTTAGTAGTGGTTGAAGATGGAGTTAATGAGATGGTGAATTATTTTTAAGAGTAAGAGTGGCATGCATATGCAAAGCAAGAAGAAGATGATAGTGACTATGATTTGTTTAACACTGTTGCTTTGTGTGTAGGTATGTTGATTAATAAGGTGAAGTAGAAAAGGCATAAATGTGGGTCCCAAGATCATGTACACCTATATGAGAGGAAAATGGATTCAAACACCTTCAATAAATAATTTTCATTACAAGAAAGTAGCAACATATACCAAGTGTAATATTCAACACATGTGGCAAAGATTCTTCTAGCTTGGTAGTATGATGCAGGAGCATCCCATGATGACCCAAAGAATGATCCATTTTTTGTATTTTGATAGTATATTAGTTTTCAAATAGTTCTGTAGTTTTTAAATATTCCATTTTTGGAGTCTAGGTATCCATATAATGCATAGAATTTGAATTCTAATGTTTCCCTCCAAAATCATTATTTGAATTTTTGAATGTTGTCAAGTCATGTATAGAGACTCTTGTGAAAATTTGTAAAGGTGGAATATGTCTAAAATTATATAAGGGTTTTTATAAATGTAAGAGGGTTATAAAAATTTCATTTCATTATACTAATTTCATAAGGAAAAATATGTCATATAGTAAAAAAACAAGAAAGTTGCATTGTAACCCACAAGACTCTATGTTGGAAAGTTGATCAAGATTTAGTTATACACCTTTTTAGGGATGTGGATTAAATTTTTAGTTTTATATTATCATTTTCCATTTGGATATTGAGATTTATATGTATGAGCAATATTTGTATGAAGAAAGAGATGACATTTTTGGTAAAAAATGACTCTATTATTTTTTATTGGAAGACACATTCAGTCTTAATGAGGTCTTTTATTGAATGCATGTGTGATACTAATAAGAGAATGAGTTTTATACATATTTTAAAAGTGTGATTTAATAGTAAATTTTGTGTGAAAATAATCTTTGAGAACTTTAGAAAAAGGAAATAAACCCTATTGAATTATTTCATAGTGTAAAAAAACATATTATGGGTGGTACAGATTGTATATTTGTTTGAAGGTTAAACAAATGTTATTGGATAAATTTCATACATGTTTTTGAATGAGGTTGGAATAATATTTGATATTATAATTCCATTATTTTATTAGTGAATAAATTGGCATGCAGTAATACATATACACAAACCCATCTTCTCAGAACAGTCTTTGATGGTTAGACTATAAACATGCTCTTTGAGGTAAAAGTGGTCTTTAATCTAGTTTTCAATGATAAAAACATGTTTAAGTAAATATTTAATCTATTTATAATCTATTTAATTGTTTCCTTATTTGGATAATGGATTTTTTAAGACAAAAAGGATATATCCCTAGTTCATGTAGTTGTTTATAGTCATAGTGGACTGAGCATTAAACTTTTGAAAAAATAATATTATAGGATTGAGTTGCAAGTGTTTTGAAAATTTGGGAAAGTTTATGTAACTCAATTATAAGTTAAAAGAATCATAAACAAACAATATATCCATTTTGACAAAGATATTAAAAAATTTTAACTCTAATTTTGTAGCAAATAGTGATTGGAGACACTTTGTGAATTAGGATTTTTGGATAAAGAAAAGGTCTATAAAATAGTGGTCAAGAGTTGAAGGATAATGAGGTAAGTCCCTTAATTGTTTTTAAAATATAAAATTTATATTTATGTGGTGTATTGGTGTTGTAATACAAATTGGTATACTATCCTCTTTCTTGAGTGTGACTTTTACACAGATTCCATAGCAAATATTCCTAGAATGTGGAATAGTGGATCAGAGGAGTGAAACCATTGATTTTAATATGGGTAAAGTGTCTTGATAGACCTAAAAAACAATTTTGGGTCATTCAAACTAAATATAATGTTCATAATGAGTTAATTTCTACTCTCTTTCTTGTGATAGGCTCCAAGAAACACCAAACTAGGGTTTGGTTCATAACTAAGGTTTCAATTGTCAGAACTAGACCAAAATTTGCAATCTTGCTAATTTTGATCTACCCTAACTGAATATAGTGTTTATAATAAGTTTACAGACTTGGAAGTATAGAATTTGAATGTTGATTTTGTATTAGGCCTAAAAAAGGGCTAATAGAATAGGCCTAAAAAGAGAAAGTGGTCTAAAAAAAAGAATTAAAACTTCAAATTTAAAACATAGGTATGACTTTTTAAGGGAAAAAATAAACAAGATTTTATTTTCCATAATTTATTGTACTATTTCAATACCTTGTATTAATGACCATGTAAGGGTTACAAGGACTATTGAAAATGTATGGAAAGTTGAGATTGAAAAGTGTAGAGTTGTCAAGGGGATCTTATGGGGTGTTAGTGAGTTAGTGAAAGATGAGGAGAGTTATGATAGAAAATAATAACTAATGCTAAAGCTTTGAAAATTTTCAAATGGAGCTAATACTATATAAGATCTAGTGGGTTGTAAGAAGAGTTGTGTATAAGAAGAAAAATTGGGAAAAGGTATGAGTTAAAACTTGAAACTATTTGTAAGTTAGTGAGTGCATAGAGTGGCCTATTGAGAACCTAATAAACAAGATCAAAAACTTCCATAAGTTGACAAGTGAAACAAAAGAATATTGTATAGGGAATTGAACTAGCAAGCATTTTTTGAGGAAGTCAAACAAAAAACTAGGTTAAGAGAGATTTCTTAGGTATTGAGTGAAGAATTGGAAATTTCTCTACATCACAATTTAATGAGACCCATAGCTAGCTTATTCATTTTCAAATAAATAATATGATCACCATATTTATCTTGTAGCCTTGGCTTATTCCCTTTTGAAAACTCAGCTTCCTCTTTCAAAAAATTTACAATCTGCTTGTCATTGTTGAATACTTGCCAATTAGTTGTATTATCAAAGATAAAAGACCTTATAATTAGCCTCACATGCTGGCTATTCATCTTATTTATTTCAACTAGTAGGTTATACTAGGACCCCACCAAGGCCTTGTGGTCATCATATTTATTTTATTCCCTTGGTACCACCCAAGTGGTGAAATCTTCTAACAAGCCCAAACCCTATGTTTGTAAGACCTTAAAAAAAAAATTAGTTACACTTTTTGATCTAATTTGGTGAATGATGAGCTTGTTATCACCAAATGTCTACAAAATCTTGATTCCTCTATCTTTGGCCAACTAGAGGCCTTAAATCAAGGCTTCATATTCATCTACATTGTTAATATAGCTAAATTGAAGTCTAAATGAGTAGAATTAGCTCTCCTTCTATAGGGAGATCAATACAATTACCACACCTACACCACTTCTGCTTCTTGAGCTATAGAAAAATAATTTCCACATCCCTTAAAGATATTTGGTAGGTTTGACTAAATTTGGGATAATTACATATTTTTCATGAATACAATATGTTGCTAACCCTATTTCCTGTACGTATCCATAAGGATCAAATTGTAAGGTTGATCCCCATTCATCCAAATGAGTATCTAGAATTTCTTTTATAGGTGTTGCATTCTTTTGATCTATTTCTTCCTCTTCTTGATGTTTTAAAGTACCATTCATTTCTATCAGAGGAATAAGATTATATGGATCTATATGATATTTTTCAATTCGATCAGCTCTTATTATTAGTCTAGTTCCATATCTTGTTCTAAGTAGCATGTGAGACCAATCTACAGATAGATATCCTCCCATCTTTGTAGTGAAATCTCTTGAAAGACAAATGGCAAAGTAGGGGGGAAGATCTATGACTAAAATATCTTATTTAATTGATAGGCTTGACAAGCATGAATAGTAAGGTTCAGTCCCTTTATAGTTCCTACTATTTGAACAATATTCCTATCTAATTTCACTACTCCCTTATTAAAAGGTGTGCATTTTATTCCAAAAGCATTAGTTATTTTCTTGGGCATTACTAAACTAATAGCCCCTAAATCTACCATATAATTATGTACTAGATGCTTCCCTATTATAAGTGTAAGATAGAATGGGGTAGGCTTACCATTTTTGCCCATTTTACTATCAGCTTGAGGCTAACATAGATTTATTATAGGTTTAATCCCTTTGGCTAGAACCTATTTTGATATCTATAAATTCTTCATAGCCTCCTATAGTAAGTCCCTTTGTGTTTGTATAGATAATATTTCCCACATAGTGACATTCAGGGTAGTCTTTTTCATTTGATCAACTATGTTAAAATGGATATTACCCACCGTTGTTGGTGTTTTTATAGTGACTACATCCTCTTTTACAAGATTTAGAGTGGGTACCTTTGATTTGAATTGACTTGTAGGTACAAAAGGTGACCTTTACACTATGTTACTCTTCAATTGTTCTAATTTAGCTTTAGAATTTGAAGCTTGCTCTACCCTAAGGGTATGATCAATTTTTATTGCTCTTTTCTTGGAATGTGTATTAGCTTCTATAGGACCTCCACCATTAAAAAAATATTCATCTTAGCTTATCCCATTAAGGTCATCCTCCTACTAGTTTACATGAGTTACATCACTTTGATCAGGTTCTTATGTGTCTGCTTGTTGAGACGTATATTAGTCTTGTTGTCCTTGCATGCTTTCTATACCTTGCACCATCAAGGTTTGATAGATTACACCAATAGGGAAAGTGTTCTGATTATGGGGATGATTGCAAAGATAACACCACTCATAATCTTGAGCCAAATTATTTTGAACATGGGAAATGGATTTGTAAGCTCCTAGTGTCATTAAATTATGGGTGATTGGAGTACTTGGTTGTGAATTATATCCTTGTTGTTGGTTGTTACCTTGATATGGCTACCTATTTCCTTGGTATGCAGGGTTAGATGGCTAAAAAGGTTTGTAGTTTTAGGCTTGTTGCATTTTCATTGCCACTAACTCATTTCCAAAGCTCTTAAGTAATGAATTTACCTCATATAGATCATTTAAAGGTGTAGGAGTCAAATTAGGTGCCTTGCTCATAGTGAGAATTAGAGCAAGTGTAGGTGGGGGAATAGGGGATAATTTAGGAAATAGAGGCATTGGTGACCTTGGTGCAATTTTCTCAATTTGGATTAAATAATTTTTTGACCTTATTGCAATATCATAAGATGCAGGAAGTGTGGTGCTACCCATTGTCTGAATCATTATAGCTATATCACTATTAAGGGCTTTCAAGTAATACAAGAAAGCATTATTTGTAGTGGGTTTAACCAAGACTAGGATTCTATTTTAGGTCTTCTATAAATGCTAATTAAATTCAATCATTTGCTCATGAGGAGCTCATTGAATAGTAGTTAACTATTAAACCAAGGAAAGGTGGTCACTCTTGTCTACAAAATGGGTGCACATTACAGTGCATAACTCATCCCAAACTTGGATTGAGGAGGGAGCAAGGCCTCTATATCATTGTAAATCTTTCCCCTTGAAAGAGGAGACTAGAAGTCTAATTACAACATTCTCTTGGACCATGTTATGGATTGAACAAAGGTTAGAAATATATTGTATGTGATCTGAAGTAGTGGTAGAGGCTTCACCAATAAAATATGGTAGGATTTTTAAGGCCGAGACTACTAGATCATCATGCAAGGCCAAAATGAGTGGATTGTCTATATTAAAAGCTACAAAATTATTATTTCTAGCCATTATGAGAGGTATAACACTGATATGAGTTACCAAAGGGAATATAAATAAAATTTTAGGATATACCTTGGGTTGAGGGGTGATTTTTTTTATTTATTTTTAGATGGAAATGACAATTCTAAAAAATCAGCCTTCTTAGTTGATGATCTTATTTGTTTGCTTAGCATACGTCACCTTGAAATTGTGAGTCTATAAGTTAGTGGAGTTTATAGGTACTTTGATACTTGCATGAAATTCATATAATGTTTATAGAGAATAGCATCGATCTCTATGTAATCTTGGGTCCTATCAGGTGTGCTAAAAATTGTTATCACATAGGAATTTACCTATCTTGATTCTATAGCTTATTGTGCAAGTGCCTAATGATATAATGGAAAAACCTCCAAAGTTGTGGGAACTTGGAAATTTGAGGTTAATCTCCATAGGAGGTTAGATTACTTTCACTAAACTTTATGCAAACTGATAAAATACCAATTTTATGGTTGCTCTTTAGTGTTTTTATCGTAAACTAGGTTTTTGACGGGGAAAAGGGTTAAAGAATTGAAATTTGAAAAAAACTAAAAATATGGTGATTTCACCAAATTTTTTATGGTGTATTTTAATGCTTGATTTTTTAAACACAATTGAGAATAAAATAGGATGAATTTGTTTAAGCATATACTCATACAAATAGAAATTGGAGGTAGTATTTTAGCTATTTTTTAGAAAAGGGAAAATATCTTTATTTCAAATAATATTTACAAGAGGGTAAAATACTATAGATGAATTTATTAAAAATGAAACAAAGAGACAAATATTCCATAAATAATTAAATAACATACACACACACATATTCCATAGACAAGAAAGGCAAATCTTCAACTTTATTTATCTCCAAAGGTTACATCTCATAGTAAATACATTCAAAATGTAAAAAATATAACTAATATAAAAAATATAGATTGGACTATAGTGTCCACCCATTTTTATACAAAATATGTCATAGAAGACATGTATTTTTTGAAACTCAAATGCCTAGTAAAGGAAGATCATGCAAATCTAAAAACCCTCATGCAAGAGAGGTAAGCTCTTCTATTTTTGGCATTCCTAAACTTGTGAAATGGTTTGAACATGACATGCATGAGATAGGAGTGATATTAGGTGTATCATGGCATAGTATGGCTTGGCTGGAACTAAAGATCTCCATAAAATGCTTCCTTATCTGATAGTGGTTGAAAATAGTTTCCTCATGCAAAAAGATGTGCCCAAAATAGAATTGGTCTTTTAAAATAAAAGATAGCATTGAAAATAATTCCAAGTTTCTTTTCATACAAACCCTAGAGTGTAAAACTTTAAGTGAGACATTTACAACTTTCTAAGTCTTTATCACTTTTGCCAAAAGGAACTGTGCAATTTACACTTCATGATTTTTTACCTTTTTAACAATTCACATTAATCAAAATGGAAAGTGCAATTTTCACTTGTGTTTTTTTCAACTTTCACATTATCAAAAAATATAAAGTGTAAAAATATGTCTTTCTCTTGCTCAAAAAAGAGTTATAAAAAATATATCTATACTTTTCCAAGGAAATCACAAATTACAAATATTTTGAATTGAAATTATAATGAAAATATAACATGGAATTCATTAGAGAGGAAGATTAATTAATGTCCAAAATTTCCTTAGATTTATTATCATTCTTAGCCCATAACTTCTCTATATATGCATAAAAGGCTTTGAAAATCTCTTGAATTTGCTCTACATCTGGCCTATAAGAATAGATGTTAGAGGCTACAAATTCTTGTTAGACATCAAACAACTCTCTTATAAAAGTTCTTATGCCCTGCATTTCATTCCTCATCTAATCAATTGCCTTCTCATACTTTATGAACCTATGGATGGAACTTAGGATAAAGACTATGTCCTTTACAGACTCCTCAACTATTTCTTTGAACTTATTCTAAACTTATTTTGCCTAAAAGAGAGTTTTGGTAGCATTTAATGGTTGGCATGACATTAATTTCATCATACTATCAATCTTGTATAATACATCAATTACCTTATTATGAGCCTCCTTGGCTCATTGCAAAAAAAAATTAGTATTCTTATCCAAAATTGAGTAGCCCTATGCAGTTCTTCATAATTAGCATCATCCTTCAATATATTATCAATAATGAGGGTATTCCTATCAATTGATTTTATGGCTATTAATTTAGGATAATATAGATTCAAAGTTTTAATCTCTCCTTCATACTAATTAATCTATTTTTTCAAAATATCCTTTCTCTCCATGATGACTCCATAATGTTCCATCATGGATACAAGAACTCTATTTCCTTTAGTGATCAGTTCCTTAGACCATTATTTTGCATCCCTTCCCATATGATAAATCTCTCATACAAAATTAATTATAGCTTGATCCAAACTAATTGGTTTCACTTCATATGGTTGTTGTGATGTTTCACAAGGCTTTATGAACTATTTTAGTGCTTTGATCAACTGATCTACCTTTATTTGTAGATCATCCTTGGTGGCTTTATCATGATCAATTCTCTAGAAGAGAGATTCAATGCATGTCTACACATCATGCTTGAGTCCCTCTCTTATTTGCTAACCAAGGTGTATATGAGAAACTTGATAATCTTCTGCCACAAGATCCTCTTTTAATTTTCTTGGAGGTGGATCTATAATTTCAATGTATCTCTCTCCCTTATCATCAGTGAATATTATTAAGAGGATCCTAAGAGTAGTTTTTTATTTCTTCTTGAATTTTGACATGTCAAAAGCCAAAGTGTTGGGATCAATCATTATTTTCTACTTCTTACTTATTTATTATGCTAACCAATTAGGGGTGACCTTCTACTAATCTAACATTGTCACCAAAGAATCTATATCTAATGTAGTTGCACTAGTTGATACTATGACTAATGGAGACTCCTGGGAAGATGATTTCATTGGTTTCTCATGAGGTGCCTATGAATATACACTCTCATTAGTGGTTTTTAAATCAATATTCACACCAAGTATTTGGGTTGTTGCAACCTCTAATAATGACATAGTTGAAATAGTGGAAATGGGGGAGTGGAGGTAATAGAAATAGTTGTGTCTATTAGAGGAGTGGAAGATTGAACATACATAGGAGTTATGAATTTGAAAACTAGTGGAAGGATGGAATCCAAATAAATTAAGGTGTCAATTAAGTGTGTATGACCACTCAGGGTTGATGATGTAAAAATAGAGGGTTGAGATGAAGGGGAGATAGGACTTATCCCATGGGTTAGGGTGTGCTATGAAACTATAGTCAAGATGAATAATTCTATTATAATGTACTATTAGGTGGTGTTGTGAATTAATGGTGATGAACTGGAAGGACATGTAAATGGAATGGAAAATGAGAGTGGATCAAATGGGGAAGGTAAAGTGGGAGAAAGGAAAAGTGGAGTGGAAACTTGAAATTACAATGTAGGGGGATTCTAAGTGTCCATTTGACTTGTTTGTGTTGATTACACTTGGCTTATTAGTGTGGGTGGAATGGTAGGTGAAGTGGAGACAAGTGGAGGGGTTGACACTAGAGGTGGAGGAGCTGAAACTTATGGAGCAATGGGGACCTAAGATACTTGAGGAGTGGAGATAGCTGCTAGAGGTGTTGAAACCTCTTGTAAAATATGATTAAAAGAAGGTGGAGCAATTAAAATAAGATTCAAGGTAATGGGATCTAAAACTATGGGTCCTTATATTATTGTTTTTTTGTCTTCTACTAAAATACCAATCAGTTAGTCTACAACTTATCTCTATCTATTTGATTCCCCTTTTCTTGCCTTAATCTTCTTTTTCTTTCATTTTTCAGGTTCCTCTGATGATTCATCATGTCCCTCTTCTAAAGGAGTGATACCCCCTTTCTTTGAGCTTCAAGAGATTCTCCTTAACTCTAATTGTCTCCCTTGTGATCTACACACCTTTACTTCTCAACCAAATAATTGTTATATTAATCATTGTAGTTATTTTATAAAATAAAGATAAGGATTTAGGAATTGATCACCTCACTAGTGGTAGAGGTCTAACAATGATCTATGTGAGTTATATTGGATCTACTCTAGAGTTTTCATCCACCAAGTCATCAAGGACTGGTGCTAGATTATAGTATTTTATTTATTATAGGTACATCCTAGAATATTCCCTCATTCTAACCATTTCCTCATCATCACATTCTTCCTAAAAATCCTCATAATATGGCACATGTTCATATATTACTAGATCTAGTGAATTAGTGACCTTACCATATGGATCAAAGTAAGGTCTAGACTCCATAGTCCTCAAAGTTACTTGGCACATCTTTGCCTTCATAGTTATGGCCTTCAAGAGGGATTGGCATGTGTAATAGCCAATAAAAATAGGTAAACATATCCCTACCTTGTGTCTATCTGAAAAGAGTTTGTGCATATCCAAAATTTTCCCAACCACTTCAATAATGCCCATCTATCACTCACATACTAAGTAAGTGTGTAAGGAGAACCACTAATTTTGGTTACCCTAATGTAGGATTAGGTGGGAAAATATATGAAGAAAGAACCCCATTTAGTGATCTCATATTTTTCCACTTAGTAGAACCTTATTTTCCCAAGTTATTGATCAAACATGATAATGATGTTGTAGATGAAAGCATCATTAACTCTCCTACATTTTTGTCCACTAGCCTATAATGTGAGATCAGGGTAGTAGTTGTAAACTCTAGTTATTTATTTAAGGACTATATTGAGGCCTAGGAATAATATTCCTTTGGCCAAGATATAAACAATATATGATGTCATATAAAACTTATTTGTCATTGCACCTCCATCAACTAGTTATGGATGGAATCAGTTATTAATTGGGCCCAATGTATCTATTGTTTATTTTCTCTAATGATCTAGATATATTGGTACATCCACTCTTGATAACAATTGGCATCAGTATTACCAGTGACTCTATGCATTATTGTTATAATATCTCCCACCTCCTCTATGAAATAAAATCTATACATAGTCTTAAGCAATCTAGTAGAGGAATGCTTGGGAGTATTGAGCCATTGTTTGTTAATAACATTTGATCATCCATCATTTTCCTCCTCATAAATTTTTTTTGATGTCTATGGAGTTATATCCAAATAACTCTTGAACTCAAGAATTGTAAACACTATGTTGATAAAGTTAGGGTAAAGATAGAGAACCTTCTCCCCTTTCTCAATGAAGACTTATGTTCAATCAAGGTCATAATGTTGTGCCATTATAAGGATCAACTTGAGGTTTTGAATAGATAGAGGAAATTTTATACCTTATGGTAAACCAAATGCATAGATACTTTAGATCTAGTCACTTTTTAAATCTGCACCTATCCTTGCCCAAAAATATCCTAGGTCAATGTGACCTAAATCCATGTCTTTTATTTCTACCATATTGGACTCCAAACAAGAATTCACTTTAGGGACCTTAGATTTGAACTTCATTTCCTTGGGAGGTATATAAACTAAAGTTATTATATTTAAGAAACTAATTTTGAAATTTGGTTTGATCTACAGGTGTCTATATCACTTGTATTCTCTAATGGAACTTGGAGGTGCTTTTAGTACATCCACTCTCCATGATACTTGAAGGCTATTGGCTTTCTAGCGTAAGTGGGAGGTTTTTGAGATAGATCCACTTTTTTTGGTACATTAGAAGTTTACAAGGTTCAAATTTGATTGAGGTACACTAGATCTCTAGTGAAATTGGAAGGTGCTTTAGGCACATCCACTCTCCATGAAATTAGTGAAGAATCTTTGTAGGGAATATTCTCTAGTTTTCTAATTTGAAGTATCTACTTGAGAATATTTACTAGATTTGGAAAATCCCTAGACTTCAAGTGCAAAATATTCAAGGGAAGAATGAGGTTTTTCATGGATAATGATATGGCAAACCGTATATTGTCTTAGACTACCCTACACTCTATACTTTGGCAAGAAAACCACACAAATCTATCTTATAGTGATTTTAGATGACTTTTTAAGGGGAAAACCCTAACCAGGCAAGCCAAAAGATAAATCAAATAGGAAAACCTTGCAAGAAATGAAGGCAACCCAAAAGACTCAAACTAAAGGGAATTAAAATAAAAAATTAAGGGAATTGCCATTCAATAGTCAAAAAATAGGTGAAATATGTCTTTTGTAGTTGTATCTCTCTTACAGGTACTTCTCCTAACACATGGCTCAAGGATTTGGTAGCATGGAATGAAGAGATGAAGCTCTAAAATGTAATTATAAACTTTTAAAAATGATAAAATTTTGCAAAAATACTTATCTTTTATAGGAAAAACCTAAAATTAATGAGATATTTAGTGGTTGGTGGCAGAGGTTGGATCTACCCGCACAAAGGCTTGGTTTAGTGAGAAGCAGGACTCAATGTGAACTTTTCACATTGAAAATGTGTAATGTGCACTTTATGTTTTGATTTCCATAGGAAGTTATATGGTGAGTTGGTTAAGGTTGGACCTACTTGAAGTAGGTCCACTCTCCACTGATAAAACAATTAGATTTTGTCGAAGGTGAAACCCATGAGGCACTTTACACATTTTGGACATGAAAAGTACACTTGAGGTTCTAGTTCCCATAGTGTATAAATTATTAAGTGTTTCTCATAACATGGAGACTATGGTGCACTTTTTAAATTTTAAAATGTGTAATGTGCACCTAATTTTATAGGTTCCATGGAATGGGGTATTCAAGTTTGGCAAGATTTGGAGCCTGTTGTGCACTTTACAAATTATGAAAATGTGCAATGTGCACACCAAGTTTTGGATTCTATTGGATGGGTGCATTATGAGATCTAGATCCCACCATACATTTTTCATGTTTGAGAATGTGCAAAGTACATGGTGATATTTATATTTTATGGTTTTAGGTTTTGGTGCTTCATAGGATCTAGAACCTACAAAGAAATTGCACAAGTGCAAATTGCATCTAGAGTTTCAGATTCCATAAATTAAATGGAAAGATGGGTTTTTTTAAGGGTTAAGGTGTTTTCATAAAAAAAATGGGGTCTCCCTTAGGGTGTTAGATGTAATGATATTTTTGGGACAAAAGTCTCAATATTTTAGGTGACCTCTAATGGATGATTACCTGCTAATCATTTTCAATCTAGTAGCCTTTCTTAAGACATTGGGCATTGAGTCAACTTTGCTCTAAAAAAACTCTAACCTAGGGAAGAATAAACTAGGATTTGCCTAGACATGAACAAAATAGGAAAAATAGATAAACAAAATAGGGAAAAACATCCAAACTAAGGAAATAACTCTTACTGAGTCTGACTTTTCTATAAGCACTTATTAAAAACACAATAAACCCTATTATTTATAAAATTTAATATTTTTAGAACAAGTTCCTTACCTTGATAAAAACATTTGATGTATATACCATTAACAGGGATTGGAAGCTCTGCTCCATCAATCTTGGAGAGATAGAATGTGTTGGCTCCTTTACAATGAGTGATGATATATGGACAACTCCATATGCATCAAATTTGGTGTGCCTGCCTAGTTTTGCTTTATATGCATCCCACTTGAGGACCATGTCTCCTTTATTGAAGCTTCTTGTAGTTGATTTTTTTTAATAAAAATTCTTCTTGGTTTTTCCCTAGTTTACTTCCAAAACTTTCATCGATTGATGCCTGATTTCTTTAAGCTCCATGAGTTTCACCAGTCTCATCATCATTGCTTATTAGGTCCAATTTGTGATTGAGATCTAAAGATGGAATTTAAATTAATAGTGGTACTCATTCTTCTCTTCCATATACTAGCATGAAAGTTGAATTATCAATGGCTCTTTTTGATTTAATTCTATCATCCCATAATGTTGATTTTAGTTTAGTATTCCACATCCTCTTATTGTCCTCCATTGTTCATTTCATAATTATAATCAAGATCTTATTTATTGAATTGGCTAAGACATTACCCTAGGGTTAATAATTTGAAAAAGTGATCTGGTACACATTATGCTTGATAACCCATTCACTAACCTAGGTGCCCATAAATGCCTTAGCATTATTTGATATTATGGTGTGAGGAATACCAAACCTTGAAACTATGTTGTCCATGAATTCAAGAATAGATGTTTTATTGGATTCTATTAGAGAAACCTCTTCATTCCATCATGTAAAATAATCATCTGTTGTGAGAACCCATTTATAACCCACACTTGATGTTGGATTGATCATGCCAATGAAATCCAATCCCCATTGGGAAAATGGTTGATCTATTTAAATTGGTCAAAGAGTAAGTACAACTAGTCTTTGCTTACTAGTGAAGTAAGCACACTTTTCATAATTTCTTACCCAGTAATAGGCATCCTTGAATAAATAAAGCCAATAGTAGCCTCCTCTCATTATCTGAATGGCCATAGTCCTTGCATAAAAATGTCCTCCTAATGGTCCATCATGAAACTACTTGAGCACTTTGGGAACTTGCTCATGCTTAATACATCTTAACAAGACTCCATTCATGTCCATAAAAAATAAAATTCCATCAATAAGAACATAGGGAATTGACTGGAGTCGAAAATACCTTTTCTTTGAATATTAAAAGTCATAGGGGTATTCACTAGTCTACAATAAATGAGTCATGTCTTGAATCCAACTATTGAAAGAAGGTGGATTATCTGGATAACGTGTAGTTTGAGTATAAATTATGTTAAATACTAGTTCAATAGTCTTGATGTTGTCCATTTTTTCACATAGCCTTTTTCCTCTCACTATATTTATTATCATAATATCCATGTCATACTCCATGACCTTGGTGATCTATCCTGATATTTTTTCATTTATTTCCCTACTTAGTAGAAATTTTGACACTTTGATGACTCACCATTAGTTGTATCTTGTTGTTGGAGAGTATATGCCTAAATTTACTAAGTGCTTTGATTACTACATATATCTGCTTCTCTAAAAAACTATAATTCTTTTCATAACCTTTCAAAGATTGGTTGATGAAAGATATTGACTGCTCTAAATCTTCTTGATTGTGCTGAGTTAGAATTTTTCAGATACTACCTTCCCCTCCAAATGCATAGAGGATAAAATACTTCTCATAGTTTGGGTTAACTAGGGTAGGGGCTTGGGAAATAACTTATTTTATGGCCCTGAATATGTCTTTTCCTTCTTGATTCTATGTAAAAATATTTCCCTTATTTAGCATTGCATTAAGGGGTTTTTCCAAAAGGGAAAAATTTAGTACAAATCTTCTCACAAAGTTTATCTTCGCAAAAAAGATGTGTAGGCCCTTTTTATGACTTAGTAATGCTAATGTATAAATGGATTTAACTCATTTAAGATTTATTTCAAGACCTTATTTTTACACTATATGCCCCAATAGCTTCCCCTCATGTACTTCAAACATGCACTTCTTTGAATTAAGGGAAACCCCAAATTCTCTACACCTTTAGAAAATATTTCTCAAGTGGTCTAGATGTGCATTAGCATTCTTTGAGTAGATTTTAATATCATATAGATATACTAAAATTATATCTTTTATCAAACCTTTGAATGCCATATCCATGGATCTTTGAAAATTTGCACCTGCATTTATTAGACCAAATGACATCTTCATATATGCATGTGTGCCCCATTTGGTGGTGAAGGTAGTTTTAAATTTATCTAATTCTTGTACCAAAATTTATTCATAACCAAAATAACCATATAAAAGAGAGAATATTTTATATTTTGACACTATCTATATAATTTGTTCTATAGGGGGAAGAGGATAGTGATCTTTCAATGATGCTTTGTTCAGGTCTCTAAAGTCCACGCATAGCCAACTTTCACCATTTTTATTTCTGATAAGGACTAAATTTTTTACCCAAGATGAGTGTTTGATAAAAAAATATTATATTAGCCTCTATCAACTTAGAGATCTCATTTTTCATCAAGGGTTTAATTTTTTGATTGATGGGTCTCTATTTCTCATGACAAGTTTTGTATTTGGATCTAGTACTATAGTGTGATGCGCTAAACTTGGATTAATCCTTTTAAGTCATGATAATTCCAAGGAAATTTATCATAAAACTCTTGACATAATTGAACAAAATCATGATTCTCTAAAATATTACATACCTTGCCTATCTTGAGAGACTTGCCTTCTAAGATGATGATAGGTTCACAATCTCCTGTATTGACTGTAATGTTCTTCTTTTGACCTTTCAGCTGGTCATTTGAATTGAAGATGTTTTCTAATGTAACAAGACCCATAGGCAACTTATTCATTTTTAACTAAATAATATAATCACCATATTATTCTTGTAGCCTTGGCTCATTCTTTTCTAAAAACTCAGCTTCCTATCTCAAAAAATTTACAAAATGCTTGTCACTATCGAAGACTTGCCAATTAGTTGTATTCTTAGGGATAAAAGGCCTTACAATTAACCTCACATGCTAGTTGTTCTTCTTCTTTATTTTGACTAGTATATTATATTGGGATCCCATTGAGGCCATGTCGTCAATATATTTATTGTGTGCCCTTGGTACCACTTGAATATTCAAAATGGTGAAATCTTCTAACAAGTCCCAAACACTGCATTTGTAAGACCTTAGTAAACTATTTTTGGTTACACTTTTTGATCTGACTTGGTGAATGATGAGCTTATTATTACCAAATGTCTAAAAAATCTTGATTCTTTTATCTTTAGCCAATTAGAGGCTTTGAATCTAGGCTTTGTATTTAGATACATTGTTAATACAGTTGAATTAAAGTCTAAATGAGTAGAAGTAGCTCTCCTTCTGCAAGGAAATCAATACAATTCTTATACCTTCACCATTTTTACTTCTCGAGCCATCAAAAACTAACTTCTACATCCCTTGAAGATATTTGGTTGGTTTGACTAAATTCAAGATAATTGCATCTTTCTCATGAATGCAATATGTCCCTAACCCTATTTCTTGTACATAGTCATAAGGATCAAATTTTAGGGTTCATCCCCATTCATCCAAATAAGTATTTGGAATTTCTTTTATAGGTATTGCATTCTCTTGATTTGTTTCTTCCTCTTCTTGATCTTGAAAATTATAATTCATTTCTATGGGAGGAATAGGATTGTATGGCTCTATATAATATTTTCCAATTGGATTAGCTCTTATTATTACTCTAGTTCCATATCTCACTCTAAGTATCATGTGAGACCAATCTGTAGATAGATATCCTCCCATTTTTATATTGAAATATCTTGAAAGACAAATAGCAAAGTCGAGGGGAAGATCTATGACTAAAATATCTTGAGTAATTGATAGACTTGGGCAAGCATGAATAGTGAGGTTCAGTCCCTTTATGGTTCATACTATTTGAACAACATTCCCATCTAGTTTCAATACTCCCTTATTAATAGGCGTGCATTTTATTCCAAAATCATTAGTTATTTTCTTGGGCATTACTAAACTACTATCTCCTGAATCTACCATGCAATTGTATACTAGATTCTTCCCTATTATAAGTGAAAGATAGAAGGGGGTAGGCTTACCATTTTTGCCAATTTTACTATCATATTGAGGCTAAAATAGATTTATTATAGGTGTAGACCCTTTGGCTATAACCTTTTCTGATATCTATAAATTCTTTAGAGCCTCCTATAGTAAGTCCCTTTGTGTTGGTATAGATAGTGCTTCCCACATAGTGATGATTAAGTTTGTCTTTTTCATTTGATCAACTATGCTAAAAGGGATATTACCCACCTTTTTTGGTGATTTTACATGGGTTACATCCTCTTTTATAATATTTGGAGTGGGTACCTTTGCTTTAAATTGATTTGTAGTTACAAAGGGTGGCCTTTGCACTATGTTACTTTCACTGGTTCCAACGTAGCTTTAGAATTTGAATCTTGCTCTACCTTGGGGGTCTGATCAACTTATATTGATATTTTTTTGGAATGTATATTAGCTACTATAGGACCTCCACCATTGAAAAATGCTTCATCTTAGATTATCCCACTGAGGTCATCCTCTTACTAGTTTAGGTTTCATCACTTTGAATAGGTTATAGTGTGTCTGGTTTTTAGGAAGTAGATTATTCTTTTTATCCTTGCATTCTTGTTATGCCTTGCACCATCAAGTCTTGATGGATTACAATGTTAGTGATAATGTTTTTATTATGGGGATGATTGCAAAGATAACACCACTCATAATCTTGAGCCAAATTATTTTGAACAGGGAGATTGGATTTAGAAGCTCCTAGTGCTAGTAAAGCATAGGTGTTTAGAGTTCTTGGTTATGAATTATATCCTTGTTATTAGTTTTTACCTTTATACGACTACCTATTTCCTTGGTATGCAAGGTTAGATGGTTGAAAAGGTTTGTATTTTTAATATTTTTGCCTTTTCATTACCACTAACTCATTTCCAAAGCTCTTAAGTAATGACTTTACCTCATATGGATCATCTAATGGTTTAAGAGTCAAAGTAGTTGCCTTGCTCATAGTGGGACTTAGAGCAAGTGCAGGTGGGCTAATAGGGGATATTTATAGAAATAGAGGCATTGGTGGCCTTGGAGTAATTTTCTTATTTTGGATTAAACAATTTTTTCCCTTATTGTAATATTGTAAGCTATAAGAAGTGTGGTGCCACCCATTGATTGAATCATTACAACTATATCACTATTAAGGGATTTCAAGTAATACAAAAAAGCATTATTTTTAGTGGGTTTAACCAAGACTAGGATTCTATATCAAGTATTCTATAAATGGCAATAAATATCAATCATTTCCTTATGAGGATCTCAATGAATAGTAGTTAACTATTAAACCAAGGAAATGTGGTCACCTTTATCCTCAAAATGGGTGCACATTGTAGTGCTTAACTCATCCCAAACTTGGATTTAGGTCAGAGCAAGGCCTCTGTATCATTTTAAAGCTTTCCCCTTGAAAGAGGAGACTAGAACTCTGAGTGCAACATTCTCTTAGACCATGTTATGGATTGAACAAAGGTTGGTAATATCTTTTATGTGCTCTAAAGTAGTGGTAGAGGTTTCACCAAAAAAATATGGTAGGATTTTAAGGCTAAGACTATTATATCATCATTCTAGCCTAAAATGAGTGGACTTCCTATATTAAAAGCTACAAAATTATAATTTCTAGCCATTATGGGAAGTATAACACTGATAGGAATTACCAAAGGGGATAGAAATAAAATTGTAGGATATACCTTGGCTTGAGGGGTGATTGCTTTTGATTTCTTTTTAGATGGAAATGACAATTCTAAAAAATCAGCCCTCTTACCTTTAGTAGATGATCTTGTTTGTTTGATTGGCATATGTCACCTTGAAATTGTGAGTTTGTGAGTCAATGGAGTTGCCAGGTGTTTTGATACTTCCAAAAAATGCATATAATTCTTGTTGAGAATAACATCGATCTCTATGTAATTTTAGGTCCCACTGAACATGCTAAAAATTGTTGTCACATAGGATTGCACCTATCTTGATTATTTAGATTGTTGTGCAAGTGCATAATAATATAATGGAAAAAACTAAAAAGCCATGGGATCTTGTAAATTTGAGGTTAATCTCCATAGAAGGTTGACTTCCTTTCACTAAACTTGATGCAAACTAATAAAATACCAATTTTGTGTAAATCTTACTCTTTAGTGTTTTTTATCATAAACTAGGTTATTGATGGGGAAAAAGGTTTAAGAATTGGAATTTGTAAAAAATTGAAAATATGGTGATTGCACCAAATATTTTATAGTAGATTTAATTCTTGATTTTTTAAACATAATAGAAAACAAAATAGGATGAATTTGTTTAAGCACAGACTCATATGAATAGAAATAAGAGGTAGTATTTTAGCTATTTTTTAGAAAAGGGAAAAATATCTTCATTTCAAACAATATTTTCAAGAGGATAAAATACCACAAATGAATTTCTTGAAAATGAAATAAAGAGACAAATATTAGACAAATAATCAAATAACTTGCACATACACATATATTCCATAGACAAGAAATCCAAATCTTCAACTTTATTTATCTCCAAAGGTTACATCTCATAGTAAATACATTCAAAATGAAAAAAATATAAATAATAGAAAACAAGATAGATTGGGCCATAAGGTCTACCCATTTTTATACAAAATATGTCATAGAAGACATGTAGTTGCTGAAACTAAAACACCTAGTAAAGGAAGATCATGCAAATCTAAAAATGCTCATGTAAGAGAGAAAAACTCTTCTATTGTTGACATTTCTAAACTTGTGAAATGGTTGGAACATGGCATACACAAGATGGGAGTGATCTTAGGCATATCATGGCATAGTATAGCTTGGCTAGAACTCAAGATCACTATAAAATGCTTTATTATCTGATAGTGGCTGAAAATAGCTTCCTCGTGTAAAAAGAGGTTCCCAAAATAGAACTAGTCTTTTAAAATAAAAGATAACATTGAAAATAATTCCAAGTTTCTTTTCATGCAAACCCTATCATTCAAAAATTTAAGTGATACTTTACTACTTTCTAAGTCTTTATCACTTTTTCCAAAAGGAACCGTGCAATTTACACTTTATGATTTTTCACCTTTTTGACAATTCACATTAGTCAAAATAGAAATTGCAATTTGCACTTGTGTTTTTTTCAACTTTCACATTATCAAAAAATATAAAGTGTAAAAATATGTTTTTCTATTTCTCAAAAAGAGTTATAAAAAATATAGTTGTACTTTTTCAAGGAAACTACAAATATTTTTAAATAAAATTATAATAATAATATAACATGACATTCATCAGATAGGAAGATTAATTAATGTCAAAAATGTCCTCAACTTTCTTATCATTCTCAACCCATAGCTTCTCTATATATGCATCAAAGGCTTTGAAAATCTCTTGAATTTTTTCTACATCTATCCCATAAGAATATATGCTAGAGGCTACACACTCTACTTGGACATCAAACAATTCTCTTCTGAAAGATCTTATGCCCTATATTTTAGTCCTTATCTGATCAATTACCTTCTCATACTTGATGACCCTATAGATGTAAGTTAGGACAAAGACTGTGTCCTTTGTAGACTCTTCAAATATTGGTTTAAAATTATTTTAAACTTATTCTACCTAAAGGAGATTGTTGGCATCATCTACTGGTTGGCATGACATTAAGTTCATCATGCCATCAATCTCATATAATACATCAATTGCCTTATCATGAGCCTCTTTGACACATTCAATATATTTCATTAGTAAACTTATCCAAAATTGACTGGCCTTATGTAGTTCCTCATGATCAGCATCATCCTTCAATATATTCTAAAAAATGAGGGTATTCATATTAATTGATTTTATGGCTGTTAATTTGGGATAATATAGATTCAAAGTCTAAATCTTTCCTTCATACTGATTAATCTATTCTTTTAAAATACCTTTATCTCCATGATGACTCCATAATGTTCCATCATGGTTTCAATAACTCTATTTTGTTTAGTGATCAATTCCTTAGACCATTATTTTGTATCCCTTCCCATGTGACCAATCTCTCATAAAAAATTAATTATAGATTGATCTAGACTAATTGGTTGCACTTCCTATGGTTGTTGTGATGTTTCACTAGACTTTATAAATTGGTTTAGTACTTTGATCAACTGATTCACCTTTATTTTCTAATCATCCTTGGTGGATTTATCATGATCAATCCTCTAGAAGAGAGAGTTGATACCTATTTGCAAATCGTGCTTGATTCCCTCTATTGTTTTTTGACCAAGATGTATATGAGAAAATTAATAACTTTCCACCACAATATCCTTTTTTAATTTACCTATCAGGGGATCTATAATTTTAATGTATCTCTCTCCTTTATCATCAATGAATATTATTAAGAGGGTCCTAGGAGTAGGTTTTGATTTATTCTTTAATTTTGACATGTCAAAGTCCAAAGTGTTGGGATCAATCATTATTTTATACTTCTTACTTACTAATTGTGATAACCAACTAGGGTTAGCCTTCTACTGATCTGACACTATCGCCAAATAATCTATAGCTAATGTAGCTACACTAATTGATATTGTGACTAATGAAGACTCCTAAGAAGATGATGTCATTGGTTTCTTAGGAGGTTCCTATGAATATCCACTCTCATTAGTGGTTTGTAAATCAATATTTTCACCAAGTATCTAGGTTGATCTAACCTCTAATAATGGCATGGTTAAAAATTGGAAATGGGCAAGTGCAAGTAATAAAAATAGTTTTGTTTATTGGGGGAGTGGAGGATGGAATGCACACAAGAGTTGAGAGTTTGGGAGCCAATAGAAGGGTGGAAGGCAAAGCACTTGATATGTTAATTAAGTGTGTAGGACCACTCAGGGTTGATGATGTGAAAATAGTTGGTTGAGATGAATGGGAGACAATAATTATCCCATGGTTTGGAGTGGCCTTTGAAACTGTAGTCAAGATGACTGATTTTTCCACAATGTACTATTGGGTGGTGTTGGGAATTAATGGTGATGAAATAGAAGGAATTATAAATGGAATGGAAATTGGGAGGGGATCAAATAGGGAAGGTGAAGTGAGATGAAGTGAAATTGGAGTGGAAAATTGAGCTTCCACTATAGGGAGACTTTGAGTGTCCACTTGACTTGTTTGTGTTGATTGCACTTGGCTTATTGGTATGGGTAAAATGGTAGATAAAGTGGAGATAAGTGGAAGGGTTGACACTGAAGGTGGAGGAGATAAAAATTATAGAGAAATGGGGACCTAAGATACTTGAGGAGTGGAGACAACTAGTTGAGGTGTTGGAACCTCTTGTACAATATGAGTAGGATAAGGGGGAGCAATAGAAATAGGATTTAAGGCAATGGGATTTGTGAGTTTTAATAAAAGATCAATCAGTTTATCTATAGCTTCTCCTTAGTTGTTTTATTCCCATTTTCTTTCCTTTATCTTCTTCTTCTTCTTCTTCTTTCATTTGTTAGGTTCCTCTAATGATTCATCATGGCCCTCCTCTGAAGGAGTGATACCCCCTTACTTTGAGATTCAAGAGCTTTTCCTTAACTCTTATTGTCTCCCTTGTGATCTACACACCTTTGCCTCTTAGCCAACTAATTATTTTATTAATCATAGGGGTTATTATATCAAATAGAGATAAGGATTCATGATCTAACCACCACACTAGTGGTAGAGGTCTATCAATGATCTGTGTGAGTTATATTGGATCTACTCTAGATTTTTCATCCACCAAGTCATCAGGGATTGGTGTTAGATAATAGTATTTTTTTTGTGGGCACATCCTAAAATATTCCCTCATTCTAACCATTTATTCATCATCATAGTCTTCCCAAAAATCCTCATACTATGGCACATGTTCATATGTTTCCAGCTCTAATGCAGTAGTGACCTTACCATATGGATCAAAGTAAGGTCTGGACTCTAGAGTCCTTAGAGTTACTTGGCACATCTATACCTTCATAGTTATGGAATTAAAGAGGGATTTAAATGTGTCTATCTACAAGGATTTTGTACATATAAAAAAGTTGGCTAACCAACTCTAATAATACCCATCTATCACTCACATAATGAGGTAGTGTGTAAGGATAACCATTGATTCTAGCTACCCTAATGTAGGAGTATGTGGGGAACTATATGAAGAAGGAAACCCATTTTGTGGCCTCATCTTTTTCCACTTGGGATAACCTTATTTCCCCAAGTTATTGTACAAACATAATAATAATTTTGTAGATGAAAGCATAATTAACTCTCTTGAATTGTTGTCTACTAACCTATAACATGAGATCAAGGTGGGAGTTGTAAACTCTAGTTATTTATTTAGGGACTATATTGAGGCTTGGGAATAATCTTCCTTTGGCTAAGATATAAACAATATAAGATTTCATATAAAAATTATTTGTTATTTACACCTCCATCAACTGGTTGTGGAGGGAATCACTTATTAATTGGGCCTAATGTATCTATTATTTTTTTTGTATGATCCAAATTTACTAGTACATCTAATCCTTATAACACTTAGCATCAGGATTGTTATTGAATATGTGCAACAATGTTATAATATCTCCTACCTCCTCTATGAAATCAAATATATACATAGTCTTAGGCAATCTAAAGGAGGAAAGGTTAGGAGTCTTGAGCCATTATTTGTTAATTATCTTTTGGAATTCATCCTTTTTCTCCTCATAAAATTGTGTCGATGTCTATGGAGTTATATCCAAATAACTCTCAAACTCAATATTTAAAAACACTATGTTGATAAAGTTAGGGTCAAGATCTAGAACCTTCTCGCATTTCTCACTAAAGACTTGTCTTCTATCAGGGTCATAATGTTGGGCCATTATAAGGATCAACTGAGGGCTTTGAATAGATAGATGGAATGTTATAGCTTATGTTAAACCTAAGCCATAGATACTCTGGATCTACTCACTTTTGAAATCTACACCTATCCTAGCCCAAAAATCTCATAGGATAATATGACCTAAATCTATATCTATAATTTATACCATAATGGACTCCAAATAAGAATTAACTTAAAGACCCTTAGAGTTGAAATTCATTTCCTTAGGAGACATAGAAACTAAAGTTATTTCTTTTGAGAAACCAACTATGAAAGTTAATGGAATCTACAAGTGTCTAGATCACTTGTATTCTTCGATGGAACTTGGAGGTGCTTGAATCGTATCCAATCTCCATGGTACTTGAAGGCTCTTGGATTTCTAGTGGAAGTGAGAGATTCTTGAGATAAATCCACTTTTTATGGTACACTAAAATTTAGTGGGGTTCAAATGTTCTTGAGGTGTGTCATATCTCTAGTGAAAGTGGAAGGTTCTTTAGGCACATCTACTCTCTATGAAGGTAGTGAAGAATATTTGTAAGTAATATTCTCTAGTTTTTGAATTTTAAGTATATACTCAAGAATATTTAATAGCTTTGGAGAAGCACTAGACTTTGAGTGAAAAATATTTAAGGGGAGAATGAATGTTTTTATTAGATAATGATATACCAAACCCTATATTATCTTAGACTGCCCTAGACTCTACACTTTGACAAGATAACCACAAAAATCTATCTTTTAGTGATTTTATATGACAATTTTAAGGGGAAAACCCTAACCAGATAGGTCAAAAGAGAAATCAAATAGGAAAACCTTACAAGAAATGAAAGCAACCCAAAATCTTCAAACTAAATAAAATTACAATGGAAAATTAAGGGAAGTATCATGAAAAGGTTTAAAATGAGGTAGAAGATGTCTTTTTTAGTTGTGTCTCTCTTACAAGTACTTCTCTTAACACATGGCTCAAGGATTTGGTAGCATGGCATGAATAGCTAGAGCTCCAAAATGTAATTAAAAAATTTAAATAATAATAACACTTTATAAAAAGACTTATATTTTATAGGAAAAACCTAAAATTAATGATAGCTCTAGTGGTTGGTGATAGAGGTTAGACCTGCTTAGATCAAGTCCACTCTTTACACAAAGGCTTGGCTTAGCAAGAAGCAGGACTCGATGTACACTTTGCATGTTAAAAATGTGTAATTTGCACTTCAAGTTTTGCATTCCATAGGAATAAATTTATTGAGTTGGTAGAGGTTGGACCTACTTTAAGTAGGTCCACTCTCCACTGATAATATGATTGGATTTGGTGTAAGGTATAATCCATGATGTACTTTGCACATTTAAAACATACAAAGTGCACTCGAGGTTCTAGTTCCCATAGTGTATAAATTAGTAAGTGTTTTTCAAAATGTGGATACTATGGTGCACTTTACACATTTTTAAATGTGAAATATGCACTTAAGGTTCTAGGTTCAATGAAAGGGGGGTATTAAAGGTTTGGCAAGATTTGGAACCTATCATACACTTTACGCATTGTGAAAACATGCAATTTACACACCAAGTTTTGGATTTTTCCTAATGGGTGCATGGTGGGATCTAGATCCCACCATGAACTTTACATGTTAGATAATGTGAAAAGTGCATGGTGATTTTTAGATTCTATGGTTTTGGGTTTTGGTGCTTTGCAAGATTCAGAACCTATGAAGCAATTTGCATAAGTGCAAATTGCATCTAGAGTTTTATATTCTATAAGGTAAATGGAAAGATGGGTTTTTTGAAGGGTTAAGGGTTTTTCTTAAAAAAAGGGGGGTCTCTCATAGGGTGTTATATGTAATGAGATTTTTGGGACAAAAAACTCAATATTTTTGGCACCCTCTGCAGGGTGATTGCTTGCTAATCATTTTCAATCCAATATCCTTTCTTAAGACATTGGGCATGGAGTCAACGTTTCTCTGACAAAACTCTAACCTAGGGAAGAACAAACTATGATTTGCCTATACATGAAAAAAATAGGAAAAATAGATAAATAAAATACGTAAAAACAACACAATATAAGTAAATAACTCCTAATGAGTTTGACTTGTGCACAAGTACTTATAAAAAACACAACAAACCATATTATTTACAAAATTTAATCTTTTCAAAACAAGTTCATTACCTCAAAATCAAGCTTTGATGTATATCCCATTAACAGGGATTGGCAAATCTGATCCATCATGCTTAGAGAGTTGGAATGCATTGGCTCCTTTGCAATGAGTGATGATAAATAGAGCACTCCATATTGTATCAAATTTGGTGTGCCTACCTAGTTTTTCTTTATCTGCATCCCAATTGAGAACCATGTCTCTTTCATTAAAGCTTCTTGGTTTGTGCCTAATTTTGTTTCAAGACTTTCATTAATTGATGACTAATTTATTTAAGCTCTATGAGTTTATCTAGTTTCACCGTCATTTCATCACTATTGATTAGGTCCAATTGGTGATTGAGATCTAAAGATGGAATTTCAATTTATAGTGGTACTCATTCTTCTCTTCCATATACCAACATGAAAGGTGAATTACCCATGACCCTTTTTGGTGTAATTCTATCATCCCACAATGTTGATTTGAGTTTTGTATGCCACGTCCTCTAGTTGTCCTCCATTGTTCATTTCATAATTATAGTCAAGTTATTATTACTTGACTCAGCTAGTCTATTACCCTAGGGGTAATAATTTAAATAAGTGATTAGGTACACATTATTCTTGATATCCCATTCACTGACTTAGGTGCCCAAAAACACCTTAGCATTATCTGATATTGTGGTGTGAAGAACACCAAACCTAAAACTATGTTGTCCATGAATTGAAGAATAGATGTTTCAATGGCATCTTTTAGATAAAGCACTTCATTCCATCATGTAAAATAATAATTTGTTGTGAGAACCCATTTATGACCCACACTTGATGGTGGATTGACTGTGTCGATGAAATCTAATCCCCATTGGGAAAATGGTTGATCTATTTAAATTGGTCTGAGAGGAAGTGCAACTAGACTTTGATAACCAATGAAGTAAGCACACTTTTCACAATTTATTACCCACTAATGGGCATCCCTAAATAACTAAATCTAATAGTATCCTCATCTCATTATCTTTATGGCCATAGTCCTTGTATAAAAATGTCCTACTGATGATCCATCATGAAATTGCTCGAGCACTTGGGGAACTTGCTCATACTCAATACATCTTAACAAGACTCCATTCATGTCCTTAGAAAATAAAATTCCATCAATAATATCATAGGTAATTGATTGGATTTGAAAATGCATTTTATTTAACTACTGGAAGTCATAAGGGTATTCACCAATCTACAAGGAATGAGTCATGTCTTGAATCAAACTATTAAATGAAAGTGGATTATCTGGTTACGGTATAGTTTGACTATACACTATGTTAGATATTGGTTTAGTGTTCTTGGTGTTAGTGGATAGTTTTTCACATAATCCTTTTCCTCTCACTAGATTTATGATCATAATATCCATGTCATACTCCATGACCTTGGTGATCTATCATGCTCTTTTTTTGTTAATCTCCCTACTCAATAGAAATTCTTTGATGCTTTGATGACTCACCATCAAGTGTATTTTGTTTTTGGAGAGAATATGCCTAAATTTATTGAGTTATTTGATTAATACATATACCTGCTTCTCCAAAAAACTATAATTCTCTTCATAACCTTTCAAATATTAGTTGAAGAAAGATATTGGCTGCTCTAAATCTTTTTGATTGTGCTAAGTCAAAATTATTGAGATACTTCCTTCCCCTCTAAATGTATAAAGGATAAAATCCTTCTCATAGTTTGGGTTAACTAGGGTAGGGGCTTGGGAAATAGCCTATTTTATGACATTGAAGCTATCTTTTTCTTCTTGAGTCTAGCTAAAAATATTTCCCTTCTTTAGCATTGCAGTAAGGGGTTTTTCCAAAAAGGCAAAATTTAGTACAAATCTTCTCACAAAGTTGATCTTACCAAGAAAGATTTGTAGACCCTTTTTTTTGACTCAATAGTGATAATGTATATATGGATTTAACTCATTTAGGCTCTATTTCAAGACCTTATTTTGATAATATATGCCCTAATATCTTCCCCTCATGTACTGCAAACATACACTTCTTTGAATTAAGGGAAACCCCAAATTCTCTACACCTTTTAAAAATCTTTCTCAAGTGGTCTAGATGTGCATCAGCATGGTTTGAGTAGACTATAATATGATCTAGATATACTATAATTATATCATTTATCATACCTTTGAATTCCATATACAAGGCTATTTGAAAAGTTGTTCCTACATTTGTCAGACCAAATGACATCTTCATGTATGCGTATGTGTCCCATTTGGTGGTGAAGGTGGTTTTAAATTGATCTAATTCCTATACAAAGTTTTTTTTATAACCCAAATAACCATATATAAGAGATAATATTTTATATCCTAACACTATCTATAGAATTTGTTCTATAGGGGGAAGATAAAAGTGATCTTTCAATGATGCTTTGTTCAGGTCTCTAAAGTCCACACACAGCTAGATTTTACCATTTTTCTTTATGATAGGGACTAGATTTGCTACCCAATATGAGTGTTTGATAAAAAATATTATATTATCCTCTATCAACTTAGAAATATAATTTTTAATTAATGGTTTAACTTTGGGATTGATGGGTCTCTATTTCTGCCTAACAAGTTTTGTATTTGGATCTAGTTCTATAGTGTGATGTGCTAAACTTGGATCAAGTCCTCTTAAGTCATGATAATTCTAAGTGAATTTATCATCAAAGTCTTGACATAATCAAACAAAATCATGATTCTCTAAAATATTTCATATTTTTCTTATCTTTAGAGACTTACCTTCTGAGATGATGACGGGTTCACAATCTTCTTCATTGACTGTAATATTCTTCTTTTCACCTTTCAACTAGTCATCTGAATTGAAGATGTTTTCCAATATAGTGAGACCCATATGCATCATTTTCATTTTCAAATAAATAATTTGATCACCATATTTTTCTTATATCCTTGGCTAAATCCTTCTTGAAACTCAACTTTCTCTCTTAGAAAATTTACAATTTGCTTGTCACTGTCGAAGACTTGCCAATTAGTTGCATTATCAAGGATAAAAGGCCTTATGATTAACCTCACATGATGGTTATTCTTTTTATTTATTTTCACTTGTAGGTTATATTAGGACCCCACTAATTCCATGTGGTTAACATCTTTATTATGTAACTTTAATACCACTTAAATATTCAAAGTGGTGAAATCTTCTAACAAGTCCCAAACCCTGTGTTTATAAGACCTTAGCAAATTGTCTTTGGTTACACTTTTTGATATAACTTAGTGAATGATGAGCTTGTTATCACCAAATGTCTAAAAAATATTGAATCCTCTATATTTGGAAAATTAAATGCCTCAAATCAAGGCTTCATATTCAACTACATTGTTAATACAATTGAATTGAAGTCTGAACGAGTAGAAGTAGCTCTCCTCCTATAGGGAGATCAATACAATTCCTGCACCTACACCATTTCTACTTCTCAAGCCACTAAAAAATAACTTCCACATCTCTTAAATATATTTGGTTGGTTTGACTAAATTTAGGATAATTTCATATTTATTATGAATGCAATGTCCCTAACCTTATTTTTTGTACATAGTCAAAAGGACCAAATTTCAAGATTGATCCCCATTCATCCAAATGAGTATCTAGAATTTTTTCTATAGGTGTTGCATTCTCTTGATCTGGTTCTTCCTCTTCTTGATCTTGAAAATTACAATTCATTTATATGGGAGGAATAGGATTGTAAGGCTCTATATGATATTTTCTAATTGGCTTAGCTTTTATTGTTACTCTAGTTCCATATACCATTCTAAGTAGCATGTAAGACCAATCTACAGATAGATATCCTCCCATCTTTTTAGTGAAATATCTTGAAAGATAAATGGAAGAGTAGGGGGGAAATCTATGACTAAAATATCTTGAGTAATTGATAGGCTTGGGCAATTATGAATAGTGAGGTTCAGTCCCTTTATGGCTCCTACTATTTGAAAAACATTCCCATCTATTTTCACTACTCCCTTATTAACAGGTGTGCATTTTATTCCAAAAGCATTAGTTTTTTTCTTGGGCATTACTAAACTACTATCCCCTAAATCTACCATGCAATTGTATACCAGATGCTTCCCTATTATAAGTGAAAGATATGAAGGGGGTAGGCCTACCATTTTTTCCCATTTAACTATCATCTTGAGGATAATAGAGATTTATTATAGGTGTAGGCCATTTGGCTAGAACCTTTTCTGATATCTATAAATTCTTTAGAGCCTCCTATAGTAAGTCCCTTTATGTTGGTATAGATAGTGCTTCCCACATAGTGATGTTCAAGTTAGTATTTTTCATTTGATCAACTATGATAAAAGGGATATTACCCACCTTTTTTGGTGCTTTTACATGGGCTACATCCTCTTTGACAAGATTTGGAGTGGGTAAATTTGCTTTAAATTGATTTATAGTTACAAAGGGTGGCCTTTGCACTATGTTACTCTTCATTAGTTCCAACGTCGATTTAGAATTTGAATCTTGATCTACCTTGGGGGTCTGATCAACTTCTATTGATCTTTTTTTGGAATGTATATTCTATAGAACCTCCACCATTGAAAAATGCTTCATCTTGGCTTATCCCACTGAGGTAATCCTCCTACTCATTTAGAATATTTCCATCACTTTGATTAGGCTCTTGTGTGTTTATTTATTGGGAAGTAGATTATTCTTATTGTCCTTGCATGCTTGTTATGCCTTGCACCATCAAGGCTTGTTGGATTACACCATCTGGGTAAGTGTTTTGATTATGGGGATGATTTCAAAGATAACACAACTCATAATATTTAGCCAAATTATTTTAAATAGGGACAATAGCTTTGGAAGATCTTGGTGTTGGTAAAACATGGGCATTTGAAAGTATTGGTTGTGAATTCTATCTTTGTTGGTGGTTATTACCTTGATAAGGTTTCTTATTTCCTTGGTATGCAGGGTTAGATGGTTGAAAAGGTTTGTAGTTTTAGGCTTGTTGCCTTTTCATTGCCACTAACTCATTTCCAAATCTCTTAAGTAATGAATTTACCCCATATGGATCATCTAAAAGTGTAGGATTCAAAGCAAGTGCCTTTCTCATAGTGGGAATTAAAGAAATTACATGTGGGGGAATAGGGGATATTTATAGAAATAGAGGCATTGGTGGCCTTGGTGTAATTTATTAGTTTGGATTAAATAATTTTTTGCCCTTATTACAATATCATAAGCTATAGGAAGTGTGGTTCCACCCATTGACTGGATCATTACAACTATATCACTATTGATGGCTTTTAGGTAATATAATCAATCATTATTTATAGTAGGTTTAACCAAGACAAGGATTTTATTTTATGCCTTCTAGAAATGGTAATTAATGTCAATCATTTGCTCATGATCAGCTCATTAAATAGTAGTTAACTATTAAACCAAGTAAAGATGGTCGCTCTTGTCCACAAATTGGGTACACATTGTAGATCTTAACTCATCCTAAACTTAGATTGAGGTAGGATGAAGGCCTTTGTACCATTGTAAAGCTTTCTCCTTGAAAGAGGAGACTAGAAGTCTGATTACAACATTCTCTTGGACCATGTTATGTATTAAATAGAGGTTATTAATATCTTACATGTGCTCTGAAGTAGTGGTAGAGGTTTCACCATTAAATTATGGTAGGTTTTTTAAGGCTGAGACTAGTATATCATCATGCTAGGCCAAAATGAGTGGATTGCTTATATTAAAATATATGAAATTATAGTTTCTATCCATTATGGGAGGTATAACACTAATAGGAGTTACCAAAGAGGATGAAAATAAAATTATAGGATATACCTTGGGCTAAGGGGTGACTATTTTTTATTTCTTTTTAGATGGAAATGACAATTCTAAAAAATCAGCCCTCTTACCTTTAGTAGCTGATCTTGTTTGTTTGCTTGGCATATGTCACCTTGAAATTGTGAGTCTATAAGTTATTGGAGTCACTATGTGATACATGCATGAAACTCATACAATGCTTGTTAAGAATAGTAACGATCTTTGTGTAATTTTGGGTCCCATAGAACATGATAAAAATTGTTATCACATAGGATTTCACCTATCTTGATTATGTATCTTGTTGTGTAAATGACTAATGATATAATGGAAAAACCCTTGGAAATTTAAGTTTAATATCCATATGATGCTGAATTCCTTTCACTAAACTTGATGTGAATTGATAAAACAATAATTTTATGGAAATCTTTCTCTTTGGTGTTTTTTGATCCTAAACTAGGTTTTTGATAGTGAAAAGGGTTAAAGAATTGAAATTTGTAGAAAAATATTAATATAGTGATTACATCAAATATGTTATAGTGTATTTTAATGTTTTCTTTTGTAAACACAATAGAGAAGAAAATAGGATGAATTTGTTTAAGCACAAACTCATACAAATAGAAATCAGAGGTAGTATTTTAGCTATTTTTTAGAAAAGGGAAATAATATCTTTATTTCAAACAATATTTTCAAGAGGGTAAAATACCACAGATGAATTTATTGAAAATAAAACAAAGAGACAAATATTACATAAATAATCAAATAACTTTCACACACACATAGATTCCATAAACAAGAAAGCCAAATCTTTAACTTTATCTCTCTCCAAAGGTTACATCTCATAGTAAATACATTCTAAATGCAGAAAGTATAACTAACAGCAACAAGATAGATTAGGTCATAGGGTTTGCCTATTTTTATATAAAATATGTCATATAATACATGTAGTTGTTGAAACTTAAATGCCTAAGAAAGGAAGATCATGCAAATCTAAAAACCCTCATGCAAGAGAGGCAAGCTCTTCTATTTTTAGCATTTTTGAACTTGTGAAATAGTTGGAACATGTCATGCATGATCTAAGAGTGATCTTGGGTGTAGCATGGTGTATTATGGCTTGGCTAGAACTAAATATCTCCATAAAATACTTCCTTATCTAATAATGACTGAAAATAGCTTCCTCATGCAAATAAAGGTTCCCAAAATAGAACTAGTCTTTTAAAATAAAAGATAACATTGAAAATTATTCCAAGTTTCTTTTCATGCAAAACCTAGTGTGCAAAACTTTAAGTGAGAATTTTACAGCTTTATAAGTCTTTATCTCTTTTGCCAAAAGGAACTGTACAATTTACACTTCATGATTTTTCACCTTTTTAACAATTCACATTAATTAAAATGGAAAGTACAATTTGCACTTTTAATTTTTACAACTTTCACATTATCAAAAAATATAAAGTCTAATAATATGTCTTCCTCTTTCTCAAAAAAGAGTTATATAAAATATAGTTGTACTTTTTAAAGGAAATTACAAATTATAAAGCTTTTGAAATGAAATTATAATGACAATAAAACATGACATTCATCATAGAGGAACATTAATTAATGTCCAAAATTTCCTCAAATTTCTTATCATTCTCAGCCCACAGCTTTTCTATATATGCATCAAAGGCTTTGAAAATCTCTTTAATTTTTTATGCATCTGACCCGTAAGAATAGATGTTGGAGGCTGCACAATCTACTTGGACATAAAAAAATCTCCTATGAAATTTCTTATGCCCTACATTTTAGTCCTCATCTGATTAAGTGCCTTCTCATACATGATGAACCTGTGGATGGAACTTAGGATAAAGACTGTGTCCTTTGCAGACCTCAACTATTGCTTTGAAATTATTCTAAACCTGTTAAACCTAAATGATATTGTTGTCATCATCTACTAGTTGACATGACATTAAGTTCATCATGCCATCAATCTTGTATAATAAATAAATTACCTTTTAATGAGCTTCCTTGGCTCATTCCATAGACATTGTTAGTACTCTTATCTAAAATTGAGCAGATCAATGTAGTTTTTCATTCTCAACATCATCCTTTAATATATTATCAGCAATAAGGGTATTCATATCAATTAATTTTATGGCTATTAAATTTAGGATAATATAGATTCAAATTCTAAATCTCTCCTTCATACTAGTTAATCTATTCTTTCAAAATATCATTTCTCTCCATGATGACTCCATAATGTTCCATCATGGCTATAAGAAATCATTGCCTTTAGTGATCAGTTCCTCAAACCATTATTTTTTATCCCTTCCCATGTGATAAATATCCTATACAAAATCAATTATATCTTGATCTAAACTGATTGGTTACACTGCCTATGGTTGTTATGATTTTTCACCAAACCTTATGAACTAGCTCAGTGCTTCGATTAATTGATCTACCTTAATTTTTAGCTAATCTTTGGTGACTTTATCATGATCAATCCTCTAAAAGAGAGAGTTGATACCTATCTACACATCATGCTTAAGTCCCTCTCTTATTTGTCGACTAAGGCATATATGATAAACTTGATAATCTTCTACCACAAGATGCTCTTTTAATTTGCCTGGTGAGAGGACTATAATTTCAACATAGCTCTCTCCCTTATCATAAGTGAATGTTCTTTAGAGGTTCCTAAGAGTGGGTTTTATTTTATTATTGACTTTTGACATGTTGAAGTCTAAAGTTATGGGATTAATCATTATTTTTTGCTTTTTACTTACTAATTATGCTAACCAACTAGGGGTATCCTTGTGCTAATCTAACACTATCACCAAAGAATATGTAGCTAATGTAGCTACACTAGTTAATACTATGACTAATGGAGACTCTTGGAAAGATGATTCCATTGGTTACTCAAGAGGTGCCTATGAAGATCCACTCTCATCAGTGGTTTACAAATCAATATTTTCACCAAGTATCTAGGTTATTTCAACCTCTATTGAAGACATAATTGAAATAGTGGAAATGGGGGGAGTGGATGCAATAGAAATAGTTGTGTCTAGTGGGGGCGTGGAGGATGGAATGGACATAGGAGTTGTGAATTTGGGAATAGATGGAAGGGTGGAAGCCAAAGCACTAAATGTGTTAATTAAGTGTGTAAGACCACTTAGGGTTGATGATGTGAAAATAGTGGGTTGAGATGAAGGGGATACAATACTTATACCATGGTTTGGGGTGGCCTTTGGAACTATAGTCAAGATGACTAATTTTGCCACAATGTATTATTGGGTGGTGTTGATAATTAATGGTGATGAAATGAAAGGAATTATAAATGGAATGGAAAGTAGGAGGGGATCAAATGGAGAAGGTGAAGTGAGATTAAGGAAAAGTGGAGTGGAAACTTGAGCTTCAACTATAGGGGGAATTTGAGTGTCCACTTGACTTGTGTATGTTGATTACACTTGGCTTATTGGTGTGGGTGGAATGGTAGGTGAAGTGGAGACAAGTGGAGGGGTTGACACTGGAGGTAGAGGAGCTAAAACTTATGGAGCAATGGGGACCTGAGATACTTGAGGAGTGGAGATATTTGGTGGAGGTGTTAAAACCTCTTATAAAATATGAGTAGGAGAAAGGGGATCAATGGAAATAGGAGTCAAGGTAATGGGATCTAAAACTATTGGTCCTTATACTATCATTGTTATGTCTTCTACTGAAAGATCAATCAATTAGTCTACAACTTCTCCCTATCTATTTGATTCCCATTTCCTTTCCTTTATCTTCTTCCTCTTATTTCATTTGTTAGGTTCCTCTAATGATTCATCATGGCCCTCTTTTGAAGGAGTGATACCCCCTTTCTTTGAGATTTAGAAGCTTCTCCTTAACTCTTATTATGGAATAATAGGGACTTGAGATACTTGAGTAATGGAGTTAGCTATTGGAGGTGTTGAAAACTATTATACAATATAAGTAGGATAAGGAGGAGTAGTGGAAATAGGAGTCAAGTAAATAGGATCTAAAACTATGGATCTATGTGCTACTATTGTTGTGTCTTCTTTTGAAATATCAATTGGTTCATCTATAGCTTCTCCCTATTTGCTTGATTCCCCTTTTCTTGTCTTCATCTTCTTCCTCTTCTTTCCTTTGTTAGGTTCCTCTAATTAATTGTTAGTGCTATCATTTAAAGGAGTGATACCCCTGCTTTGAGCTTTAATAACTTATCCTTAATTCATATTGTCTCCCTTGTGATCGACACACCTTTGCTTCTTAGCTAACTCATTATTTTATTAATCATAGGGGTTTTTCTATCAAATAGAGAGAAATATATAGGAATTAACCACCTCATTGGTGTTATAGGTCTAGCAATGATCTATGTGAGGTAGATTAGATCTACTCTAGAGTTTTCATCCACCAAGTCATCAAGGACTAGTGTCAGATCATAGTCTTTTATTTGTTGTAGGGACATCTTAGAAAATTCCATCATTTTGACCATTTATTCATCATCATAATATCCCCAAGAATATTATTTGTTTTTTTAATTTGAAGTATATGCTCAATAATATTTGCTAGCTTTGGAAAATCCTTAAACTTAAAGTGAAAAATCTTTGAGGGGAGAATGAGGTATTTTCTTGGATAATGATGTGTTAAACCCTATATTATTCTAAATTGACTTAGACTCTACACTTAGATAATAAAAATACACAAATATATATTCTAATGATTTTAGATGATAATTCTAAGGGAAAACCCTAACCAGGTAGGCCAAAAGTTAAATCAAATAGGAAAACCTTTCAAGAAATGAAAGTAACTTGAAAGCTTTAAAATGAAGGAAATTTCAACTAAAAATTATGGTAATTACCATGTAATAGTAAAAAATGAGGTATAATATTTCTTTTATAGTCGTGGATCTCTTACAGGTACTTCTCCTAATATGTGGGTCAAAGATTTTGTAGCATGGTGTGAATAGTTAGAGCTCCAAAATACAATCAACAACTTTAAAAAATGATAAAACTTTGAAAAAAGACTTATATTTTATTATAAAAACCTAAAATTAATGAGATATCATGTGTTTGGTGGTAGAGGTTAGACCTTCTTGGAGTAGGTCCACTCTCTATAGGAAGGCTTGGCTTAGTGGGAAGTGGGACTCGATGTGCAGTTTGCACATTGAAAATGTGTAAGAACTTTAAGTTCTACATTTTGTGGTAAGGGATTTGGTGAGTTGGTAGAGGTTAGACATACTTGAAGTGAGTTCACTCTCTACTAATGGGATAATTAGCTTTGGCATAAGGCAGAACCCATAGGGCACTTTGCATGTTTGGAACGAGTAAAGTGTACTCGAGATTTGAAGTCTCACAGTGCATAACTTGGTAAGCATTTAGTAGAACACAAAAACTATGGTGCACTTTACACATTTACAAACATTCAATGTGCACCTAAGGCTCCAGGTTCCATGAAAAGTGGGTATTAAAGGTTTGGTAGGATCTAAAACCTATCATGTACTTTGCATGTTGTGAAGACATGTAATGTGCACACTGAGTTCTAGATTCTACTAGATGGTTGCATGGTATGATCTAGATCTCACCATGCATTTTTCACATTTGATAATGAACAAAGTGCATGGTGAGTTTTGGATTCTATGGTTTTGGGTTTTGGTGCTTCATGGGATCTAGAACCTATGAAGCAATTTTCATAAATGCAAATTTCATCTAGAGTTCTATATTTTGTAAGGTAAAGGGAAATATGGGTTTTTTGAAGGGTTAATGGGTTTTCATAAAAAATAAATGGAGTCTCCCTTAGGTTATTATATGTAATGATATTTTTAAGACAAAAATCTCAACAATATCCTTTAGGGGTATTATCTCTTGGTATGTAATAACCAAATCTATATTATTTAGCCAGCCTACATCTAAATTTAAAATTGGATATCACTCAAAATTACCTTTATCATCCATTACTTCAGCTTCATAGGGTTATTAAATTTTGGGGGAAAAACAAATTATGTTTTTTTAACTAAGTTATAAGAATAAAATGTAAACTTCCTAGTTATACTAAAGCATCACATAGAGATAAACATGTTATATTATCTTCTTATGTTTAGTCCTTGAAATTCAATCTTAAATTAATTTTTAAATAATTTTAATTATTGACACTTATTCCCATAAATTCCTCTAAAATGATGAGCACACAAAAAAACCATTAGTTATATGTTGAGGATGTTTAATTTGTCCTAATGGGTGAACCATGTTTTTATTAGATAAGGTTAATACTAGGAAAGGGGTCTTGTGCCCTTACAAAAACCAATGAGAGATAATCAACATAAAATAAAATAGGGAAAAAAAGTACTATGATAATGTAGGCCACTATTGTAACACAATCATCATCCAAAATTTAGCAAAAAACCATATAAAACAATTCCATAAATAAACTAAGATGGGGAAAGTTGAATCAGCTATTTAGACTTATCAAAATTAGAGTATACAATCAATTTGCTACTTCTAGTTTTATTTATTTATTTGTCCTTACATCTAATATTTTTACTCAGGCCCTGGTAGGTTTATTTAGGCAAGCTCTTTATTTTTTGGATTGGTTTCCACTCTACATCCTTATCTAGTGGTCTCTTCTTAAGTTTCATCTTCTTCTCCTTGCTCTATTTCTTCTTCCTATTGGTGGGAGTGATACCAATTTCCCCACTTTTTTTAGCCCCTACTACCAAACTTAGTTATAACCTTGTCTAAATTGAACATCCATTTTAATTTGTTAATTTCCTCCACTAGCTCCATTCATAGTGAGTGTTGCATTGTTACCTTAGTCTATATTTTATATAGGGTCCTTTCTATGTTAGCTATTTGTTGTGTGGGGGGGCATAAAGTGGATTCTAGCTATGAGCTTCACCTCTTCAAATATATCTTCTCAGTTATTTTACACATGGTTTTTTATAGAATTATCCTTCCCTCTTAAAGGTGGGTACTTTTTGGCCTTAACTTCTTGACTCTCATAATTATCACCTGAGTCCTCTCCCCTACTATGTACATCAATCGTATCATTAACATATTTTCCCCAGAGGAGTTCACTTCTACAGATGATAAGGAGAATAATTCCCTAGTGAATGGGGTTAGATGAAGGATTATCCTTGAAGTAAGTAACAGAATCTACAAGGGACTTTAGTGGGAAAAAGAGGAGACTAATCTTATGACCCTTGAAATGGTTCATTAGCAAAAAATGGTGTGAAAATAAGATAGTGTGTTTGCCTTGAAGGGTGATGTATTTCATGATTTTAAGGAAAACATTGGGTCATTTCTTGGGTCAATTAGATTAAAGGAATATTTTTTGAGATGAGATAATTATAATATAAAATTTAAATAAAATTATCATTATATCTTCTTTCCTTTTGTGTCATATGATTTTACTCCATCGCAGTGCATGCTAGTCACTTCATTAAAAATCTCCTCCATGATCATAATGCTTAGCCCTCTCATCCTAACTAGATAGTTGTCTTAATATTTATCAAAATTCATATATATGCTTGAGTCATGTCCCATGATTATTTCTATGAAGTTATAAATCCCACGTTTGACCAGCTTATACCAAACAACTAAGTACTCCTTTGCCTCTATGAAGGACATTAGTTTTATCTTATATCTCTCACCACCCATACTAAATCTATATGTAAAACTTTGAGTTCCATAAAAAAGAACCATTTTTATCTTAATAAGGGTGCTCTTTTTGTTGAATTATGGGCATTTATTGAATGAAATGACCTAGATCTTCCCATAGTTCATAACATGGGTAATAATTTGGTGTTGATTGATATGTATCATACTTAGGGATCTTTACATCATATCATCGATCATGAGGAGTGTTTATGCCTCATCCCACATGTAGGAATGGGATTATCTTTTTAAAATAATAATGAAGCCTTAAACAAGAGATCATCAACATTTGTCTAATGTTTTAACACCTCACCTCGAACCCCTATATTTTTCATATAATCAACACCCATGTTTCCTTCTCTATATTTATGGAAGATGGTGTACATTTTTAAATTAATTAGGAGGTTTTTTTCATCTTTTATGACCTTACAGATGGTCCAAAAGGGATTCGAGATACATTTTAGGTAGTTAAATATGTTTAAGGAGTCTCCTTCGATATGTATCTTCTCAATGCCCAACTTGACTACAAAGTCTATTCCATAGAAATCTGTAGAATATTAAACCACATGTTTGGATTGAAAACCTAAATGGATTGCATAGGCTATGATCATATTCCCATTGGCATCCCTAATAATTCCCCTCCCCCAACCAGCCTTGGGTTACCTTTAACTACACCATTAAAATTCAATTTAATCCAAGGGGGGAGGTAAAATCCACTTGACCATAGATCTATCCATATTCTACTTATGGGAATGAGAAGGGATATGGTGGTTCCAAAAGGAAAGGAGTGATTAAAAGTGATGGGGGAGGGGTTCCTTGAAGTTGGAAGAAAATGTGAGCTAGTTATCCTTAATGGTAAAGAGGATTTTAAGGGTAGTGGAGGAGGGGATTGGGGACTTATTATAAAATATGCATAAACATATGCATTTCCAAATGCCCTAAAAAGTGTGGGTTCAAGGATATGGACCACAATAAGGAAATGGGTTACAATCCTAGGGAGGTTTGTATGGGACTACTAAGGATAAATAAAACTTCAAGAGGAAAAAACTCAGCATGATAGAGGCAAAAAGAGAAAAGAGGAAAAGGTGAACAGAAGATTCAGCCTCCAATTTACAAAGAACACACCTATTGGGGATAAGAAGTCCTCTTCTAGCAAGGTTGTCCACCACGAGGATTTTATTATAGGTATCCAACTAGAAAAAAATTTTGACCTTAGGGGTGAGATTCTTAATCCACAAGTTCTCCCAATCTTCTCCAAGATCCTAAAACTCCATGGTGGATAGGTATTCTAATTTAACTGAGAATTATTTGCTATTTTCCATCATCCAAACTAGTGTGTCTTATTTAAGGAAGTGACTGATATGAAATAATTTCAATTGAAGGTTGAAGGTTAGGATAAAATGAGACTCTTCTCAAAAGATCCCTTCCATGTGAAGAACTATCCATTTTTTGAGCCATTCTCCTTTACCCTATAGTTATTAACCTTAGATCTAAATGTTTATTTGAAATGGTAGATAAGGTAATTCCCTAGAGGGAGGGAATAAATCAAGAATTGGTGTAGCCATGAATCATCCCAAAATTTATCTTGGTCTCCTCTACCCACATTCCACTTGCTTCCTTTCTAAAAAAGGTATTTTTATTGATTATAGCCTTCCAAAATTCCAAGCCATTAACAAGACCCTCTTCAGGGTCTCCTCCACCCAATAATTATTAACCTTAGATCTGAATGTTTATTTGAAATGGTAGCTAAGGGAACTCCATAGAGGGGGGAAGTAATCAGGAATTGGTGTAACCATGAATCATCCCAAAATTTGACTTGGTCTCCTCTACCCACATTCCACTTGCTTCCTTTCTACAAGAGATATTTTTTATTGATTATAGCCTTCCAAAATTCCAAGCCATTAACAAGACCCTCTTTAGTGAATAGGCTAGTACCAACCCTCAATTCCATGTATTTTTATCTTATTATTCTATTCCATTAGTTATCCTCTTTTAAGACCCTCCAACCTTATTTTTACAAGAGGGTTTTATTCATATGATTTATTCTTCTTAGACCAAGGCTTCCTTTACCTCTGGGGAGGCATACCTTCTCCCAAGAAACTAGAGAAAATTCAAACTTGTCTTCAGCTCCAAAATTCCAAGCCATTAAAAGGTGAGTAAAAGATTCAGCCTCTAATTTACAAAGAACACACCTATTGGGGATATGAAATCCTCTTCTAGCAAGGTTGTCCACCATGAGGATTTTATTCTGGGTAGCTAACTAGAAAAATATGTTGACCTTGGGGGTGAGATTCTTAATCCACAATTTCTATCAATCTTATTCAAGATCCTCAAACTCCATGGTGGATAGGTATTTTAATTTGACTAAGAATTATTTACTAGTTTCCATCGTCCAAACTAGTGTGTCTTACTTGGGGAAGTGATTGATATGAAATAACTACAATTGAAGGTTGAAGGTTAGGAGAAAATGAGACTCTTATAGAAATATCCCTTCTTTGTGAAGAACTATCCATTTTTTTTTAGCCATTCTCCTCCACCCAATAATTATTAACCTTAGATCTAAATGTTTATTTGAAATGGTAGCTAGGGGGGAAGCAATCAGGAATTGGTGTAACCATGAATCATCCCAAAATTTGACTTGGTCTCCTCTACCCATGTTCCACTTGCTTCCTTTCTACAAGAGGTATTTTTATTGATTATAGCCTTCCAAATTTTCAAGCCATTAACAAGACCCTGAATAGGCTAGTACCAACCCTCAATTCCATGTATTTTTATCTTATTATTCTATTCCACTAGTTATCCTCTTTTAAGACCCTCTAACCTTATTTTTACAAGAGGTTTTTATTCATATGATTTATTATACTTATACCAAGGCCTCCTTTACCTCTAGGGAGGCATACCTTTTCCCAAGAAACTAGAGAAAATTCAAACTTGTCTTTGACTCCCATCCATAGGAATATTTTTTGTATTTGTTCCACCTGATTGACTACCTTTTTTCAAGGATGGAAAATAGGGACATGAAGTACATTGGGATGTTCTAGAGATAGATTTTTAGGAGCTAAATTTTGCCTACCTGGGATAAAAATTTCTCTTTCCATCCATAAATTATCATATAATTTCTATTAATCAAAGGGCTTAAATACCCAATTTTCATCTTACCAATGAATAAAGGAAGGCCCAAGTAGGTTGAAGATAGGTTTTTAATTTCACATCCCAAGATATTTGAAATTTTCTATTATAGATAATCTAGAGTGTTGGTAAAGAAGAGTGAGATGTTTTGTAATTTAACACACTATCTAGAGACATTCCTATAGGTCTTGAGGATGCTCATAAAACATTTTCCTTTAGCCATCGAGGCTTTGCCCATCATTAGAGTGTAGTCCATAAACTATTGGTGGGTGACCAGAGTGGTGTTAGGGGGCACCCTTATGCCCTTTATGACTCCCTTAGATATAGATTCTTTAATGATTTTTCTAAGATATTCAACCAATATTATGAATATATAAGGAGACAGGGGATCTTCTTTTTGAATGCCTCTTTCAGCTAGAAAGAAGCCTTTAGGGACTCCATTAATGATAATTGAGTACATGGGGGAGGTGATGCAATAAAAGATAAGCCTTATGACCTCTAGATTGAAGTTAAATTTGTCCAAAATATTATCAAGGAAACTCCAAGACACCTTATCATATGATTTGTTCACGTCAAGATTTAGAAACATACCTTTCCTAGAAGAATTGGAGATTGAATGAATAGTCTCATGATAGATGATTATACCATTAGTGATTTCTCTTCCAAACATGAAATCTCATTGATATTATATAATGAATTTATTTGGGAACTACTAAATTTTGATAGCTAGGGTCTTAGTACAAATATTGTAGAAGGTGGTGCACATGTTGATTGGTCTTAAATCCCTTAATTAATTAGAGCCTATTTTATTTGGGATCAGCACAAGAAAGGTATTATTTAATTCTTAGAGGATAGTTCCTACTTTAAATAATTTGATGACCATAGAGAAAACTTCCTTCTAGATTATCTCCCAATATTATTAGAAAAAGAGGGGAGGGAATCCATTTGGACTAGGTTATTTGTCCCTTTCCATGATGAAGATGATGGTTATTATGTCCTTCAAGGAAGGAAGAGAAAAAATGTTGATGTTATCAGCATGGGAAATAATCTATGGTAGGATTTTTACAATTTGAGATTCCAACTCTTCATTTTATGGTGGGGAGGAAGGAAAGGATATTTCTAAAGAATTTAATAATTTGAATTTCCATCTCCTTTTCCTCTTTGTATATCACCCCATCTTCTACTAGTACTTCCCAATTCTGGTAGTGTTGTGATTTCTAGAAGCAGCCTAATGGAAAAACTTCATGTTTTGATCGCCCTTCTTAAGCCAAATTTTCATTGATTTCTAGTGCCATAAGGTCTCCTCTTTGGTTTCCACATTATGGTATGAACTTAGTAAATTATTTTCCTTTTGTGAAGGGTAAAATTAGAACCTGAGAGGTTTATTTCCTTATTAATCTTGATTAGTTCATCTTCTATCTTTCTCTTTTGGAGGAAGATGTTTCTAAAGACTTCTTTGTTCCATGTTTTTAGTTTCATTTTGAGATGCTTGAGTTTCATTGAGAGAATATACATGTCAGAATTTCAAACTGGTTCATCCCACCATTTTTTGATAGAGATAACAAATTTGAGTGGGATATCCATGTCTTTTCAAATCTAAAAGGGATGTTCTTGAGCTTCAGATCCTTCTCTCCTGTGAAAACCAAAGGATTATGGTCTAAGCCAATTTTGGGGAGAGATATGAGGGAACTATTGTATTGTAAATCCTAATTCATTAAGATTAGGAATCTATCTAATCTGACTTGAATGAGGTATTCACCAATCCTTCTATTTGACCATGTGTATGTTTCCTTTTAGGGACACACCTGTGAGACTCTGTTTTTCAATGAATTTGTTTATGCCATTCATGTTGTTGTTGTAATATTTTAATCCACCTTTTTTATCTAAGGGAGATAAATGGGAGTTGAAATCACCTACCACTATCCATTTCTAATCTTCAATATTTTCTTAAAATTCTTCCAATTCAATCCACAACTTATTCCTCTCTTTTATAAAATTGGGGGCATAAATATTGGAAAGGATCTAGTCCTCTTTGCTATGTAGATCTTTAAATTGGACTATAATGTGGTTTTTTTATTTAAATAGTTTTACCCCTTCCAAAATTTTAGGATTACAAAAAATTGTGAGACTACCTGCAGTACCACAAGAATTCTTATTGATGTTTTTGGCTTTATTCCATATATTTTTGATGTTTCTCAAAAATTTATGTATAGAAATTTTAGTTTGTTGGATGATAAAAATGTCAGGCTTATGTTTCATGATCAATTTCCTTACTAGCCTCTATTTCCTAGGTTTATTCAACCCCCTAATGTTCTAGGAGATGATTTTTAGTTTTTGGAATTGAGATATTGTTTAAGGGTGCTTTGCATACCCTTAGCCACTTCCTTTTATATTTATTTATTTCTAGATTTAGCACTATTCAATCTACCTTTTTATTTATGTTCTTATTCCACTTTTGCTTTCTTCCTACCCTTCTTTAGTGGGACTTGTGACCATTTACCATCATATTTTCCTTTATTCTTGTTGGTGGGTTTGTGGATAGATGAGAATTAACCTTGTTATGGAGAGAAAGGCACAACTTTAGATTCATCACCTTAGGTTGGAGGTGATCTAAGAGTCATTATTTGGGTGGATCCTTGAGTAAAGTTAATCCCAAGAAATATTTCTTCCAACCTTTATGGGATAAAAGGATTCATTGATGGGCTCGCCACATATGTGACTGAGTGAGTATTAGTCAATATGTCTTATTTTAAAATGATTGTCATGTTGAATAGTGATCTATGACTAGGGCTAGATGATAATGAGCTAATCAATATGGGTTATAGGGAGGAAGTGTGCTTGGGGGGGAAGAGACTATGACCTTGTTTGTCAAGATGAGGGGGGAAATCATGGCTAAGGGGGAGCAAATCAGGGGTGGGTAAGAAGAGGTAATTATGGGATTAGAAATTAGAAGAGGAGAAGAAGTGAAGGGTGTGGGAAGGTATCCTCATTCTTCATATTCACTATTGAGGTGGAAGGAATAAGAGGAGTCTTTTATGAGGGAGCAGGAGGGGCCTCAACTAAGGATATGGAGACATCATATTTTCTTACCCATTTGGGGTGGTGGGTTGAGAGGGTCTCTTAGCTTATAGTAAATCCTTAGTAATGTGGCTAAGGACATTATAAGTTATACAAATCCCTAAATCCTTTTTATAAAATTTTGTTGGTTCCAAACCCCATATTTAGATTTGATCTTAATATAGTGAAATATGTGTGTATTAGCATGTAGATGTAAAATATGGTCATAAGTAGTATCCTTATATATATATTAACTAGGTCAAAAGAGATGGGTTGGCTCAATGCTTTGGTAACTCTCATAATGACTTTGAGTACCCAAAATTCTAAGGGGAGTTTAGGAAGCTTAACCCACATGGGAATGTCTTTCATAACTACATTATTGATATGTATTCTAGCTTTCCATTTTCTTAGGCACAAATTTGATATACCCATGAACCATGGGCCTATAGTAAAGATTCTAAAATAGTCTTTGAGATTTGTGAAACTAACCAAGAAAAAGTTTTTTTTCATATCTGTAATGTCTACTTGGCCTTTCGATCTCCACTTCTGGTTTTACCACCTTATAAATTTGTCCATGTTTCATCTAATACCATTAAATTTATCCAAAAGTGAATTCAATAGAATGGATTCTACTTGATTGACTATAGTGTTAGGCACAATAAGACATACCTCATCATTTTCACATGTGGGGACTAGATAAAATTCTTCTCCCTTATGACTAAGGGGCCTTTTCCCATAAACCTATCAACCCATGATATTACTTTTTTCCTAAGATCATATTCCTTCTCTTTCCCTTTCGATGGCCTGTCACCCATGAATCTTACTTTTGGAGACTACGCTTCAGCACACGGGGCCTGCTACTATAAATTATTCTCAATCCTAATAGGGTTTATGGGATGAGATATAATAGGATCATCCTTAGTTTCCTATTTACCATTTTCCCACCCATTTCTAGAATTCAAAAAAATCCATGTCACTCTTCCTTCTCTTCCTTCTAAACATACTCCCAACTGATAACAATGTGACCTATTAATAATGAAAACCATCAAATAATTTTTAACCCAAAAAGATATATTTTTCAAGGAGTCAACACATGTATGTGTAGTAGTATACTTCTTGATCAATTAAGTGAAAATTTATAGTATATTTGTCATATAGGAAATGAAATAATAAAGCTATAGATAATTTAAATATACTCACTTATTATAACTTAAATGAATGAATTTAATTGCTTGGAATAGAAATGATAACTATGTTTTAGAAACTTCCCACACAATATTGATTTGAAATATGTAAAACATAGCTTAACTAATCACTTATGCTATAATGAAATTAAATTTGTAACTAGGGGATTTTTTTTGGAATGAATACTTTTATTAGATAAATAATAATAAAATACTCACAATAAAATAAAATGACTAATGGGTGGGATTTTTCACCAATAAACCTTAAAAGTGGACCCTACCATGATTGGATCAGATTTCAAATCCTATCTTTAAAATGAAAATTAATTTACATTAGATCATTGGTATTTAATTTCAAAACATGTAGTAGTAAAATAATAGGTAAAACTTGGTTAAAATATTGTTCTGACTAAAAGTTTTAAATATTATTTACACTATTGGTATGTATTTTCTCTAACTAACTACACCCTACAACTTCTCTCTTAAAAGATAAGTAAAATATTTATTTAGAGATGTTAATATCTAATAGTTACAACCATAAATCTATATATATTCCTAAAATAAAATAAGTTTTAGTAGCCAATCAATATCTATACTTGAAATAGAAGATATGGAAAAAATAATATATAGTTGAAAAATAGTTAAAATAAACTCCAAATAAATATCATGCTAATCACAATCCAAATAGAAATTAATCATGATGTAACAAATAATTAGAAAAATATTCCATCTATAAATGTACTTTGATTTTATTCAAATGCAACATCAAATATATTTGTTCCATTTACATGTGTGTGAATCACAACTCATAAAATATTACAACCATTTCTAGTTGTTAACCACTTCCTAGATACCTTTTATATTTATGGAAACAAACTATTCTTCCAATTTTAGTATCAACTCAAATTATTACATAATAAATTTTAAAAATAATTCATAGAAAGCTACAATAATTGATATAGGTAAGCTATAGCATTGACTACGTGTGTCATACAATAGTGGCTATAGGCTTGCAATTAACATAACAAAGTGAACCATTAGTAATATTAGATGATCAACACCAAAAATAATATTATTTTATCTAGAAATAATATATTTAAGCCATATTAATAAACATATGCAATGTATATATATCATGTGATAATATGTAAAAATGTGGATAAAATGTTATTATGGGTTCATGGGTTCATATAATAAAAGAATCGAAACGGGATTCTAGGCATATATAATAGTCAAATGATGGTCATATCTAGGACTCATCACATGGATAAAAAATTACATGATACATAACCATGTTATTAGTCTCACTAGTTAGAAAGATAACAACCACATTGATCTCATGATCCAAAGATTCATTAATAGTCCAAGTGACAGTAATAAGACCTAGGTTTCCTCAATTTCCACCCTCTCTATGAGTCACCAAAAATTTATGAAATATGATGAAGGTGAAGGACACATGATGCATATGATGATCTCATAAATGGAGATAAAATTAAAGTGACACAAATGAAGACAAGAAATAAGGAAAATTATTAATCTAAAAGAGAATATAAATACTATAAATGGGTGCTTGACAAAATGTTAAAAAGATGTGATGGAAAACATGGGGAACCAACATTGACTGAGAATGGTGAGACTAATATCCTAAGGATTGAAAACCACTATGAATTAAATTTAAATTTAAAATGGAAAGAGGGTGTTAGTAGAAGATAATAGAGGAATGAATGTAGTAAATTAACAATACAACTAATGTGAGTAATAATAGAATAAAAATCCCACATAATGGTGCCCTAAAATGGACACATGTAAAATAATTACCCTAGAAATAAAAAGAGTTCCAAAGATAATAGAACATGGAGAAGATGGACCCAAATTATAGCAAGGGAAAGACAAACTCAACATTATAAGGTCAAAATTATATTTTACCGAGTCTAACTATAACCTAAAGTGGTTAGCTTAGGGTATAGGAACATAAAATAGTGTAGGCTTCATGGCCAAAAAATCAATTTTTGACCAAAGTGAAGTCCAAAATGGAATATTTCTAATGATTAGGGGAGTACACAATTACAAAAGGTGTTAAAACACAATGAAATTTATGCCTAAAAGGGTGATAGTGTTTAAAATGGGAATCCACATACCTAAAAAGGTTAAACTGACTCCATTACATCCCAAATGGACTAAGTCCCATAGAAAAGAGTTTTTTTAATTGTTAGATGAATAATGGAGTCAAAATGAATAAGTGCTCATAAAGAGGGAAGAGTTAGTCAATAATTAAATGCAATCAAAATGTAATTTTTATTTAATTTTCCCTATAATACATATGAAATTGGAGTGAAAAGAGTCACACCTTATGTCAAAGTAATGACCCAAGATCCTAGAGCGATTGAATCTATGCCACAATGGTAGAATTAAGTAACACAAACTCAACATCTTTAAAAAATTTAATTTTTACACATAATTAGGGTTATCCATAAACATTTTAGATCATTTTAATTAATTTAGGAAAAAAATTAATTAAAAGAGGTACCAAATAATATGTGGAAATGAGACGGTAATTTTGACTATGACAATTTATGAGGTTTCTAAAAAAACATGACAAAATAAAAGACCCTAGTGGTTCCCTAAAAACCTATAGCCTAGGCACATGAAGCCAAAAACACAAAAAAAAGTCATTTTTTGTAAATTTATTTAGTTTTTGAACACACTTTGAGATTAACACATATATTATGATGTTTTAATACAAACACAAGGATCCAAAGTCTATATAGAGGATCCACAATAGGAAAATTAGTTCAAATTTTAGATGAAACATGTACTACTTATTCAAACAAATATGTTGAGTCAAGAGTGATGTATAAATTAGCTCATAGTAGAGGTAGTTACAATTTGCACAAGGAACTATGCCATAGTGATATCATCAAGCATATGGATAATAGTACACAGCCTCAACATAATTAAATGGAGCTATATTGAATGTCATAATACTAACATGTGACCCTAAATTCCATGTATTATAACTAAGGACTGACCTAAAAGTTATGGTTTTACCTAATAATGTCAATCTAATCTATAGAGTGACACTGATAGGGTAGGTAGTCAAAGTACATAAAACATAGGTTTTTTTTTTGTTTTAGTTTATCAGCATATCATCCATGAGGATCAACACTCAAAAGTTGGTGATAGCATGTCACACCGTTATTGTCCTATAATTCATATGACTCATAACTAGGTAATCTTTTCCATGATATATTATGTGTAAAGCACAACATAGTTCTTGCTAAACTAGAATGATACCCTAAAAAGTGCAAAAAAAAGAATGTCCCATGCATGGTTAAATTTCATCATCAAGGGCTTATATCAATAGCTTGATATGGTACATTGACATAGATCAGGATGGACCACTATAATCACTCTCTTATTTTCATGGGTATATGAGAGGCTGCACTCATGTCGGTTTTGATCAGTGATTGGTTAGGATATATACCCAACCCTACTAGAAGATGTCATCTAAGAATCACTATTGAAGGTAGAGGCCTAGTTTAGACAACATAGTTTTGGGATGTAAGGAAAATGTGTAAACACCTAATATCAATACAAGACTTGTTATTAAAAAAATAGTATTGTTTTGTGTATATGGGTCATTTCCTTGAATTATGTAATTATTGATTCTTGTTTTTGTGTTTTCATAGCTTCTTTTTTATGCAATCTCATAGTTCACTTATCTTTTATTTTTAATTTTATCTTTTTTATTTTATGCCCATGTTCCTATTTTTTTATTATCTCTCCATATGTGGTTGTTTATAAATTTAGGATAAAAATGTTCTTTTCAATTGTATCTTAGGTGGAAATGGTAGGCCTATCAATTATATTCACTTTATTTATTATAGTTTATTTTGGTTGCATCCTTCAATTTTTTCCCATTCTCTTTGTTGGCATTCATGTGCCAATAGGTCATTTATTCAAACATGAGAAGAATTTATATAAATCACATATCATAATTTTAAGGAGAGGATCCAAACCAATAGAATTCATAACAAGTATCATCAAGATTCCTAAGAAGTTTCTAATTTATTTTTATTCATTCATTTTAATGTTTAAGTAGATTCTAGATTGATTTATCACTACTCAAGGACTTACAATACATATTTACCAAAATAAGGCCTAGGTTAATGTGTATGTAGTTTTATCTCACATTTGGGGAAGATAAGGTTGAATACCTTACTCGATTTCTCCATTCACATTGCACTTAAACTATGAGGGGTCTAATTCTAGTGTGTGGGATATGTAATTTCAACACCTTTATGTTTTATCATCACAAATAATTATTCCCTTCTCTTTTTCATATGTTTTATTGTGTAAATATATATTAAATAAATTTCATATAAAAATTAAACATTTTTCATTAATTTTTCAAAGAAAAATCACATACAAGTGCAACATCCAATTACAAAGTAGTACATAATTTATAGAACCCAAAAATTAATGCAATGAAAAAATGATGCAAGAGGACAAAAATAGACATAAAATATATTAAATTCTAATCCCACCCTAAACATGAACAATGTATAAACCATTTCTATTTACATGAAATCACAACTTGAAATTATGTACATAGTTAGACATAAACTTATATAATCAAGATTTGTATTTAGAAATCATAAACTCATATCGAGTGTGACTATTTATTTGCATTTTGTTCTCTTTAAATTAAAATTTTTCCTTTTCCATGTTTGGCATGTTTATCATATAATTCCAAGTTTGAATTTTGTATTTTACTATTAGCACCTAAATTTGGTAGAAGTCCCTCTTTCCTTACTATATTTCTCGTAACTTATTATAATTGACTTACTTGTGCTTAATTCCCCATTTTATGACTTATTTATACTAAAATTGATCTTCATGTTGGCCCTTTAGTCTCAAAAACATGTCTAACACTTATTAGAATCGTAGTTATTAGCACTCTAGCTAAATATCACACTTTACCACATTATTATGTGGGACTTGAGCCCTAATTCATCCCTAACCAAACTCATAGGTACAAGTCTTACATATTTAAACTCACATTCCCAACAAGGCTACACAAGATAATTTTATAAGTCATTTTACCCTTTTATATTTTCTCATGTGCCTTAATGTTTGCCTATTATTACTCCTAGAATCAGCTTAAGTGTAATAATTGTTACTAGAACACCATATTTATAAAAATTCATTTCAGTTTTTTTTAATCATAAAAAATAATAAATTAAGGATAAGATATAATAGAATATTATTTAAAAGCTATGAGATTCATATTTCCTCATACTTCAAGTTGATATTCATTGATTCATATTGTACAAACTTATGACATAGTTGTTTACCTTTGTCACTTCCCACCCTCTTGTACCAAAGGAAGGTTTGACTTTTTAATATATATTCATCATCACTTAATCCTTTACTTGATATATTTCATTTAATCACAATCAATACTATGTGGAGCTATAATTACAACATGTTGGATACATAGTTTATAAACCTTAACCATTTTTTTATGAGTGTTAATCTAAGTCAAAGAGGAATAAAAAATAAAATTAGTGATTCTACTTGGTGAAACATGAAAGTGAACATATGAAAAATAACATCATCAAATAATGAAGAAACCCTAAATATTGCATATCTAGAACACCTAAAGAGGTCAAACTTGGAAACCATGATCATAATTAGTAGGAAAATCTACATAGTGATGATTCTACTCAATTCAAACTCATTATTTAGTCATAGGTGATGAGTTTTCCCATGTAGCTCAAATTATACACATAGGTGGTCGAAAATATACATAGTTGCATCCTAGGTTCAAATTTCCAAAAAAATTTAAAGAATGATCATTCCAACTTATTTCTATTGATTTTATCAGTGTTATGTTATGCTTGAGTTATATTTTCAATTTAGACACTAGAATAAATATAAATTTTATATTTTACTGCAATATTTTTAGGTTTATTCATTAGTGAAAAAAATTAATTCAATTTCTATTAAACTAAAAATTAGTGTAAACATAAATGGTGAACCCTAAATGTTTCTTACATACATCTTAAGGTTTTATAAATCCTCATTTTTATAGGGTTTCATGTTTGATTTTATATCTATATGTATTCCTTACATGCCTAATCAAACCATATTTACCATTTTATTTTAATTATCTACATTATTTATAGGGTATAATTTGTTTTTACCATTGTATTTTTCTTATCTAAGGCATTAAATTCTCATATATTATGCCTAGGAGGACTAGATATCTCAACCATACTAGAAATAGTGTAGATTTAAGTGGTGATACTATTGAATTCACATAATACCTTTACACTCTACTTGAGCTCCCAAGATGCCCATATTTTATGATGATCTCCCTATTTAAGATGCTCTTATACATAAAAATGATAGTTTATACTATAAGGATTCATCAAAACATCATCATACCTCTTCATATTATGAAAATAATGGTAATATAGATGATACCAATGAAAATAGAACCAATAAGCATGATTTTAATGATCTTCCACCAAATATTATGAATATACTAATTTTTAAAAACACAACCAAGAATAAATTTTAAGATTACATTTCTAGTAATCCCAATGATCTTGATGGTATTATTTATTTTCTTACCAAAGCCTATAATGAAATAATTAGGAACATTAATTATTTAAATGAGAAAACCCCATTGAATGGCTTTATTACTTCTATATTCGATGGTGAGTTTAACACTTCTCATGAGACCAATATTCCTAAACCTCCACCTAGATCATTTTCATCTTCTCTAGTGGATATTTCTAGTTTTATTAGATAGGTTAAAAAATGGGATTAGGGTCCCATACCCTTACAAAATATTTTGAAAGATATTTAGGAAATAACAATAAGATAAAAAAATATAGAACCTAAAAACAACCAGAACCATTGACTTCAGCAAAAAATATGCCAAAACACCAATGGATGCTTATATTAATAATGTGATTTTGTTTAAATTTTGAAATACTAATGTCCCTCCAATGAATACATATATTAATTCTATTAGTCTTGGAAAAAATAACAATATAAATCATGCATCATATGCTAATTCCAATCATTTAAAGGGACCTATTCATATGAAAACCAATCCTAGTATCAATGTTAATACTAAATCTAATGGTGCATCAAATTATCTATAAATACAACAAAAACTTCATGGCATTCAAATACAATTATCACAATGTCTCAAACATCTAGTAAGCCAAGCCATGATATTTAATCCTTAGATATATTACAAAATCCATTGGCTCCAGAAGTACTAGCTCATCATTTTTTTGCATATTTTCACATTCCTATATTTTAAACATTTAATGGAAATTTGGATCCATCTTTACACGTCAAATATTTCTTTGTGTATTGTATTGAATGTCACTAAGAATAATTTATCATGACTATTTTTTTTTTCTAGTAGCCTCATCAAATATGACCTAGATTGGTTATATTCCTTACTTAAAGGATCCATAAATGTATTTCATGAATTAATTGGCTTATTATCAATAAATTTTTAAATAAAAATTAGTCAAAATGTCATTTTTAACAAACTTACCAAGTCAAATAAGGACTTAGTGAGCATATTTTTGACTATTTGCTCAAATTTCAAACCATGCTAAAAAATGTGTCATATACATTACCTAATAGTTAACTTCAAATAATATTATAAAATAAATTTATTAGCCCTATAAAATAAAATGTTTTATTTAATACATATAATTCATTTTAAGAACTTATTTATGGCTTACAAAAAATTGAAGTTAAGCTTTTGGATGCTATTATGTTAAACTGTTCACCTATTATTACTACATATAATACTTCCAAATGTCAAGGAAAAACAATAATAAAATTAAGAATAGTGAGGATTGTAATTTTAAATCCAATAAATAGGCTAATATGGTTATTTTAGTTTCAAAACCAAGTGATAATCATATCTTTCCCACTCCTAAACAAAGATGACAATTTACATCATTATTGAACCCACCACACATAATATTCAAGAAGTTACTTGAGTGTAATATGATCACTTTTCCTAAATCATTTCAACTAGATACAACAAGAACATTTCCTATAAATTAATATCATAATAAATTTTGTGAGTACTATATAACTTTAGAACATGGGACTAATGAATGTTTCAAATTATGACATAAGATCCAAGATCTAACTGATAGTAATGCCATTATGATATATGGAAAAAAATATAAATTGAATGAATATGTTTTATATTAAAATAAATGCTTACAAAAATTTAACAATCTATTTCCAAACCATAACAATCCAAAGCTTAAAAATGTCACATGGCCATATCTATGTGCCATGGTAATATTCAACCCAAGCATGAGAATGATAAAATTATTGGAATGTTATTTAACCCTAAAATTCAAGAACCTCCTCTTATATTTTATGACCATGAAATACCTAATGATCCTTCAATTAATGGTCACACATACCCACCCACACACAGACACACACATAAATATATATACACATACATACATACATATGTATGCATGTATGTGTATATATATTTATGTGTGTGTATAAAAATTGCATTGTATAATATAATTATTCCATCACAAATGACATTATGATTGATAAAAGTTGTAGTGAAAACCTTATTTTCATGTCATTTATATCTCATAAAGGTTATAATAAATGAAAATTATTTAAAACAACCAAGATATTTAATAGTTATGATGGTCATCAACACACTCCATTAGGTGGTATTACTCTTCCACTTACAATTTATCCTCAAACATACTTAGTTTGGTTTTATGTTATACTTGATATATTTGTATGATCTATTACTTGGACACCCTTTCTTTATCAAATGAGATAAATACCTTCAACATTACACAATTTCATAAATTTTTCCCAAAAAAAAAAACACTATATGTGGCTCACCTTTATTTTACCCTATTTTTTATTTACCAATTAAAATTTTTGTGTAATAGGTGTAAAACTAGATAGATAATCATAATGTTAAAGATATGAAATTATTAGCAATTCTAATTTGTAAATGCTAAGTATGGAAAATTGATATTCTTGGGAAATACCAAGAATAAATGTATTTAGCTTGAATCTAACTTTATGTTGACTATTTTTTATGTTTGAAAATGTGAACCAACAAAAGATAATGTTGGGACTATTTTTAGTCAATATAAGAATATGAAACTAATTTTAGATAAGTCCACACTCCCTACATAGAAACACAAGTTGGTCATGTTTTTTACTGTAGACTCATCCCAATTTATTGTGACTTACATTTGATAGTGAAAATTATAAAAATATAGAAAGTGATAGTTAAATATCAAAAATATAGTCTAATGTTATTCTTGGACAAAACTTCCCTCCCTAGACAATAGCTCAAGCTAGTCACATTTATTGAATACAAACTTATCCATGTTGACTATGAAAAAATTATACTACTTCACCTTATGCACCTATATCTTCTAATCAGGCTAAGATAATTAAATTAATATTGTGCCACATGTAATTTTTTGTTTCCTCTCCTTTGATTTGGAAACCCTAGGGGTTTTTTTGAGAGATAAAACATGCAAAAAGAGAGGGTGAGTGTACTGGGTTGAGATAATCCTAATCACACCCTTGATGATTAAACATTATAAATTTATCTAGATCATCCAAATATGTAAATCATGCTACATTTAGTTCTCCCACCTAGAGTGATTTTTTAATTGTGCTCCTTGAATATATGTATGTAACTACAAATATTTTTTTGATACTTGGTAATGATTATTATCGATTTGATTTGGGATGATATGTACTTGTCTCATGGTTTCTCTTCATGAATAATACTAAATTTTAAGTTGATATATAATATTTTATCAATGTGAAATATTATGAAATTACTAAATAGATAGTTTGAATCTAGGAACCAGGTGTCTTTGAAATGAGTTTTTTATTTGATTATTAGTAAAATATTTTGACAATTCTCTTTAGTTGACCTTAAAAAACATGTAAGAAAACCCAAAAAAATATTTTTAAATTCATAAAATATATTTTATTTAACATAGGATTAGGTTAATCTAGGTAGATATGTCCACAATAGCAAACCTATCTATCTAGCATGAACATGTCTAGAAAAATCAGGGAAAACTATCTTGAGTTAGAGACAGTTTGAGGGTAGTATAAATCAATTTGAACATTTGACTTTAAATTTTTTATAGTAGTGATAGTGAAAAAAATGTAAATCTTAAATATATAAATTTATTATATGAATGGTTAATAAGATTCATGTATTAGGGTGCGATTCATGTGGTTTAGGATGTGTCAAGAACTAGCATTGTCAAGTACTTATGACAAGATTTAGGTATTTGAAATTTCAACCCTTTATTTTACTAATGAAGTTTGAATAGTAAAGGATAAATAATTAAACCTAAATGTGGTAAAAACACTTGTATTTGATAGGATACTCCAATTATTTATGGAACTTGGTATTTATCAAACCCTACAATAACACATGATGATTCATTTGTCCATATTTGAAAATTTGAAACTCTAAAATTTAAAAGAGAGAAATTAAGGAGTACACCTATATGGATATGAAATCATGTTAATTTATAACTTGTAAAATATGTATAAACATGCCCATTTTTTGAAGAACTTATATATTTAAAAACTTTGGCAAATTAAGAGTGATCAAGTCTTAATTTGAATAATTAATCAAGCCCTTGAGTTGGAAAGATACATATTCTAACTCTCATGAATGGGAATAAGTACCCAATATACTAATCCATAGAATGTGGAGCCATGATGGGTTTTATAAAAGTGATGCCAAGCCATTGAGCATCACTAGAATTGAATGTATATCACCCATAACAGAATATGGAGCCACACAATGGGTTAATTATAAGTAATGCTAAATTTCAATGATTTACACTAGACTCATATGTATATTACTAGTAACATAACAAATAACACTACTAAAAAAGGATCTAAGGATGTATATTATACTTTGATGATCAAAAGATAATTAATAATATTCATGCCCCCAACATGAACTTAGTGCAAATAGATTTGAATTAAAGTAAAAATCATTTTTATTTGAATTTATAAACTGTAACTTTTAAACTTTGAAAATGTGCTTGAACAAGTATCATGTTTTTTGAAATTGGAAAGTGTACATGAAAAAATATAATGCCCCCTGAATTTGTACCAAATAATATAAAATACCATGCATCTATATTCTCAAATATAAATATATTTTAAACTTTAAATTTTGATCTTGTAATTATTTTTCACATGTTCATGCATATGCATTCAAGTATGTATGAAATTGTACTTTGATTTTTATTATAGTGATTGTATATGCATGTCATATGACCTCATAATATATAACGATGTGTTAATATTTGTCATGTGTTTGATTTTAGCATTACTTTAAACCTTTGAAATGTTGAATCTTTGAAATTTTGGATCTTTAAAACATTGAATCTTTGAAACTTGTAATTTGAATTTTTAAACCTATACTTTAATTTTTTACACCTGTACTCTATCCCATATCTAATTTTTTATATTCATGGAGGTTTTGAAATCTAATAGAAGCCCATTTTGATGCACCCATTTTGATATGAGGTATGTAGCTTTCAATCTATTCATCTCAAAAGAAGAGTTAACTATATCATGCAATAAATAAATAATCATGTATAATCATGTCACCATGTGGAGATAATGTTATCATATAAATTTAATTTAATTTTCAATGAATCATTTATGTAAAATATTTAATTTGAGGCACAAAATTTTCATGTTTATATAGATATATAAATAGGGCATGTACTAAAGTAACCAACTCTTAAGTATAATATATAATAAAAGTTAATGATATAGACAATGACACCATGAATTGAACTCAGTAATCATAACAATAAAAACACAAAATGTCACACCATGTCACACATAAATCCAATGGTTTTATACAAGGAACATGTTAAAATTTCATGCATATAAATAAACATCACACATATGTCCAATGTCCATCAATAAGTGGACATTTTCAAATTTCACACATAAAATCAAACATAGAGCTAAGGGCCACAAAAAATTAGACATGTTAAAATGTCACACAAGTTATAGATAATAAATAAGAAATTTCTAGAAGATCATGTAATAAATTAAAAAACATCAAATGATCATAGAAAAATTAAAAAAAATAGTCTACACTATTGATATGTATCAATGTCTATATCTATAACTAGCATTGAGTCAGCAAGGGAAATATTAATGTGTATCAATGAGACATCATTTAAAAGTATCATATTCATGTAAAATATGAGTTATTAATAATAAAATTGTAAGATATGTATTTCAACATGGAATTTATGGTCATATATAGATATAACCAATTATAATATAACATATAGAATTATATTCCCCCAACATAGGCATGGATAATGGGTAGAAGGGAATCCAACATATAAGAATGCATGTTGATATGTATGTCTCACATCACACTCATATAGCTTTTGAAATACATGTGTGTATATAAAAATAATATCCTATCTATAAAATCATGTGATAAATACCATATGTGAAGAGCTAAACTATTAACTCATGTCATACTTAAGTCTTTATTTTTAATTTTTTTAAATATTTTGAATGTTTTTGGATTTTTTGAGTATTTAAATGTTTTGTATTTTTGACATATTTTAAATTTTTTAGTATTTTTTGGTTATTTTTAAAGGAAAAAATCCCATGATCCCATCAATGGGAGGACATTACATACCTGTGTCATAGAGGTGATAGGTGAGTTTACATGGATGGAAAATGCCACATGTAGTTGAATTTCAATATTAAAAGGTATCAAGTGTTGTAGCATAACTATATGTTGAGACCAAAAACCACACATCTTTATTTTTTGAAAAAGGGACCCCTGTAATTGTTTCTAGAACCTTTGTATTCTGGAATAAGTGTGAAATATTGTTTGATCTTGAATTTTAAAGGCAGGTTAATCTTAAAAAAATACATGAGTTTTGGTATATTTGATTATGATAATGTTTTATGGATTAATGTTGTTAATAATCATCTTCAAGGTGATTAATTTTAGGTTCCATGGAATAAATTAGGGTTCCCAATTAGTAAATCCTAAGAGTTTGAATTTAAACATTCATGAGAAAATCTAGCAAGAAATTTCATGCATGATCAGGCTTTAACTTAAAGTTCATGTGGTTCTATAGATCTAACACTTTACACTTGTTCATTGGATTTTATCTAATGGTGTGTCAATATTTAAGTCTTTTAAAAAGGCATATAGTCAATGATTTGGGCCCTAGTAAATATCTAATGATGATTGCTTGATCAGAGGTTTTAATCTAATGGTGCAAATTAAAGCCAAAGCCTTGGGAACTCTTGAGGGTTTTACACATAACATTAAATTATTTGATTAATAAATTCCATTTTCTTAAATTTGATAGGTTTTATTTGATCATTTGACATCTATAAGGATGTATTTGACATGACTGAACCCATCAAATTTAACTTAGATAATCCGTGAAGCCTTAGGAACTCTCGAGGGGTTTACACATGGCATTCAGTTATTGGATCAATAAATTCCTAGATCAATAAATTCCATTGTCTTAAATTTGATAGGTTCACTCCCATCATTTGAAATCTATGAGGATGTATTTGACTTGACTGAACCCATCATATTTAACCTAGATAATCCCTAAAGCCTTGGGAGCTTCTGAGGGATTTAAATGTGGCATTCAATTATTAAATCAATAAGTTCCATTATCTTAAATTTTACAATTTCACTCCCATAATTTGACATCTACAAGGATGTATTTGATGTGAATAAACCTATCAAATTTAACCTAGACAATCCCCAAAGACTTGGGAACTCTTGAGGGCTTTGCACGTGGTATTAAGTTATTAGATCAATAAATTCCATCATCTTAAATTTGATAGGTTCACTCCCATCATTTGGCATCTACAAGGATGTAGTTGACATGATTGACCCTCTCAAATTTAACTTAGATAATTTTTAAACCCTAAACAAAGGGGGCATTTCCAAAAAAACTTTGAATAAATTCCTAGCTTTTTACGAAGACAAACCTAGTTTATAAAGATCTTAGCCTAAGTCATTTTGTGTTTTTTAAACATAAAATTATAAATGACATTTTTAGGCCTAAGATTCATATAATCATGGAACTGATTAAAAGTTAAGCATCTTGTAGGATCTAATGGTGATCACTTGTTCGCTAGATTTAATCCAATGATGCGTCATGACCGAAGTCCTTTAAAAAGGTATATAGTTAATGATCTAACCCTAGCCAACATCCAATGGTGATTAATTGCTCACTAAATTTGATCTAATGGTGAAATGAAATTGAGGAATTTTCAAAGGCCTCATGAGCTTGACACATGGAATAATTAGTGAGCTTAAATATCAAGAGACCAATGAAATGTAAGGACCTAGATTTAGTTTTTCAAAGTAAAATAAAGAGGACTTTTAAAAGTTCATAGCTAGACTTCAACTAGCATTTATGAAATTTAACACAAAAGGCATCAAACCCTACCACATAAGCTCCACGTAGGTATGGAAGATCAAAATGAAAGATATCCTATGCTCAATAATGCAAAAGACATGAGAATGAGGCCCCATCAAATTTGAGGCACGTATGAAATCAAGAGTTGGATATTTTTGCCATTAAATCTAAAAACCCTAAACTCTCTATAAAGATGGACTTCAGTCAGTTCAATTGATCACATAAAAATTAAGATCAAGTGCCTTAGTGAGATATGTTTTTTCATCAACTACAATTTAGTGTTATCAATGGCAATTGGCAAGCAACAAATAAAAATTAAAGTAGAGTTTTATCTAACTTCAGATGGTGAAGGAAGGGTCTTTAGAGACATAGAATTAGATTTAACAGCCTTGAATGTACATGGGATTAGGAATTATTCCAAATTATTCTTCTTTATACAGTATTTGTAATCAATTTCCTAAGAGGAAAATAGGAATGCTATGGTGCACCAAAGATACAAAGACCTAGTATTAATTTAGCTGGCATGCCTTCACCATGAACCTACTAAACTAAAGGTAATGCATTGCATCAACCTTCTTGTTCCTATTTTTATTGATTATAAAATAGATGGGGAATGTATTATTCATGTAGGAATTACCAATAAATTTGCATGTATAGCTCCCATAGCCTTTGAGGCTTACTATAAGCTCCCTTTGCCTCATGTCGATCTCCCATCCTTGAAAGAATGGACAAATTCCCAAAACTTGGATTCAGTCCTCTCACCTTGGTTAATCCAAGGTTCCCATAGTTCTAGGACCCCTAATGGTGAGATTCCTATTGCCCAATTTAGGGAGGGTGTTAGCGTAGCTATGACCTTATTTAATATAGCATTTGGTGCCTCTTCTACTACTTATTTGAGTAAGGTCTAGCTATCTTATGTCCATTTCATGTTGGAGTAGAACTTAAACCCTCTCATTGGAGACCTAATAAGTTTTTTCTTGGACAAACAATTTATAGCCATCAAGAGAAAGACCTACAAGTAATTCTTTATGATGTCTTACCTCTTGGATTCACTCCTAGCCTCTATTAATTTCCATGGCATCCAAAATTAGTCCCCTGATGGTATAACTACCATTTCCCATCATTACTCCAAATTACATATATTCAAATATAGGAATCACATGTAATTAATATGTGATGGTATCTTCCCAGTCATTTTTGAGGCAATCATTGGTATCCCTATACTTAGGGTTCATCCTCTAATCAAAAGACAAGTGCAGACCATGGGGGATGTGTGATTCTATCCAAATTGCAATATAATAAGGATAGAAGGAATCATGGTCCAACCATATAGATTGCCTATATATGTTCTCAGTAAGCTTGTAGAAAAATAAATTTCTTATCAAATTATATAGTGAATGTATTGGATATGAAATAATAATAAAAAGGCTTAGGTTCATCCCTTTCCATTAGACATTGGTAGAATTGTAATGAAGGATTGGAAATAGCTGGAGATCATGGTGGTGTATAGGCACTCTTTTGATTTCCAACTGGATGATCTTAATATGTGAGACCCTAATGATAGAGTGGTTAACCATATTTTGGATAAAAAGGTCCCAAATACTGAGTAAAAACATCAACTAGGTGTGGGAGATGGTATTTACACAAAGGCAAGGAACTTTAAAGAAGTATTGTCTAAGGTTAAAAACTACAAAATCAAATTAGAACATAGGTTGGTTAGGGATAATAAGTCCTCAGGAGAAATATGGAAAGTAAATCCCTTGCATTATCACTTGTTGCTAAGACCATCTAGGACTACACATCAAGAGCCACCTATTGAAGGACAATCTTCTAAGCCTCAGCAAAGATAATTGGTAAAGTCACCCCAGGTTGGGAAACCTGAAGATGTAAAAGGAAAAGGTAAAGATATGATTTAAGAGTCCAAGATAGAGTATAGACCTGGTGAAGGTCCCCAAATTTAGGCATCCCCACCAAAGCCTTCTTCCCTAGTATATGTTATTAGCATGATTGATTTGGAAATGGAGAAACATTAGAAACTACCCTTATTAACATCATAACTACCTATGGTTTTGATAAGTAAGAGAATCCATCTGAGGAAGAAAGAAAAGAATTAGTTCCATTGGATAGAGGAAAGAGACAGGTAGAATTGTCCTTAGTTCCTCTAGCCCCAAGAAATAGGCCTAGGTTAATTTTCACTCACCCTACTAGTGAAATTAACCTTTTTAGTGATGAGAATTCTATTTATGGACCAGTTATTCTTGATTGGTTTGTTTATGGGAAGTTGTAGAAAATCCCATCTCTTTTTCCTTCATTGGATTTGACTCGAGTTAACATGGATGTTTAGTATAATGTCAAGCCTTGGATTTAGGATATTCTAAATAGACAAGTAGAGAAAAGGATCCAGATCCTTCATAATAAGTAAAGCTAAGGGATTAACACCCCAAGAGCCTTTGGAAGTTCAAATTTAGAGATTCTTAAATAGCCATAGGTAAAGGAGTCTAACCTTTAGGTCCTTTTCAATCCAAATACATTAACTCTTGAGAGAATAGTGACCAAGAAGGTTACTTTGGTATCGAGGAGTTCACCTTTCAAAAGGTGGAACCATTTGTGGGCTTAACTCTTATTCTAGGGTAGGTAGTAGGGGAACATCCTATAGTTTAGGAAGATGTAGCTAGTATAGTACTACTCTAATCAATAATGACCTTGGTTGGAGTTTAGGGAATGAAATAGAGGATTCTCAACTTGGAGAAATAAAACCAAGATTTAGAAGCTTAGGTCCTCCTTTCAATTCTTGAGGAAGTATTTCAAGTGTTGAATAAATCTTTGATGGATGCATTTGAGAAATTTAAAAGCATCAAGCTTATATTGAGTGCTTTTAACCATCAAACTAAGATGGCATAAGCCTTAAACACTCAATGGTAGAACTCTTAAGCTCAGATGGAGGAACTCATCAAGGTACATAAAACAAAGCAGGCCTTAGACTTCAATATTATCAAACTTAGACATTTGGACATCCTCATGGTAGTTTTTATGGATAAACAAGAGGATTTGACCACCTAGAGAAATGATGTCAATTAATTCATCAAGGAAGACATAGGCTTGGTAACCTAGATTGAGAAACTTTTGGGGAATCTATTAGATAACCCTTCTCAAACCACTACTATAAGCTTGATTATTGATGAAGAATTCAAGAAAAAGGTTGGTGTTCACATCCAATACATCAAAAATAACAAAGGTCATTTATCCAAGGACAACCAAAATATCTTTGATATCATTATTTTTATAGGGAAGAAAATTGCAGAAGCACAATGTATTGAGGAACTTGTATCTTAGGCTGATAATGAATTTGACAAGTTAGTAGATCAAGAAGAGGATTGTCTAATGAAGCCTACAGTGGATTTTGAACTAATCAAAGAGCAATAAACCAAGGTTAAAGACTTACTCATATATGGATAATTGAAGGTACCACCAATGAAAATCCTAAAATAATATTCTTTTTGTAAAGTATATGCTAGTCTGTTAGCATATACTCTTTCTTGTCAAGTTGACATGTGACCTTCCACATTGTATCTTTATATCAAGGATAGCTATTCTTATCTGCATGTGGATATTTTGAAATTTAACTAGTTAACCACCTATAAAGGAGAGTTTTTAATTAATTGCATACCAGGAGCATTTAATACAACTAAACAATTCTAAAAAGATTATATGTATAGTTTTGTTGAATGTCCATGCTACCTTTCAATTATAGATATTCATCTTGAATTTGAATTATTATTCTTGTTTTAAGTTACATTCTATGTCATAGGGTTGTTAATTTGTGCTAAATGCTAGATTGACTATAAATATCTCAAGTATACTTCATTTTATTTGCTCTGTATTTGTATGTACTTAGGTTATTCAGATCATAATAGTAAATCTTTAAAGTAAATTTGGTTCTTACTTATGAATCATATTTTTCCTTTTAATTTTGCCTATTTTTTGATATAATTTGAGCTTATGTTGTTTTATAACATAAATTGGTTCAAATTTTCTCAAAGTAATTAGAATTTTGTCATAATATTTGAGATGAAAACCTACAATCATGTTTCTTTCTTACTTTACCCTTCTCTTTTCTTATTTTTATCAATATTCACTCTAGCTTAAAGATCATTATTAATACTTATTTAGTTTAGTTTATAAGTCATTGGGAACTATTGAATATCTAAAGATTTAAACCCTGGTGGCTCCCAAGCACTAAATCAAACAAATAATGTGGACAATTCTCATACTCTACTCCTATTTCACCATAGACATCATTAAATTATCACAAACTTCAATTCATGCCTTGGATTTTTCAAATCCTAAAATGAGTAGTGTTCATCAACATTTAAGATCACTTGTGGTAAATTTCAAAGCATCTATAGGAAAGGCTCCACTAGTGTTATAAGGAGGACCATCTTTAAAGATGCTTAATATTTTTTGGGTGTATTTTATCAAAATTACTCTACATTTTGCATGATTATGTTTCTTTTACCTTTTGATGCTAAGAATTTATTTGTATTTGGAGTTAGGATGGATTATTTTATTGAAAATTGACAATTATTTGACAATAAGAGGTTTATTTGAGTCATAAGTTGTAAAGATTGGTCATCTTTGCATAATTCAATACATCTTTGAACTTGTTTATTTAAATATTGATGTCTTTTGTCCTCTTATGAACATTTTTTTGAAAATTAATCTTAGTGTGCATATTATTTATAAATTAATGTGTTACATCATGTTTCAAAATAGGATCCTTAATCTTCAAGCTAGAATTACCAAGGATTAAGACCATATCACATTCAGAGACTAGAGAACCTTTGTTCGAACTAGAAATCCATAGGACTAGGAAAGATAGAGGTAAGTGTAGGTATTCTAAATCTCTACCATCATCACCTTTTCAATGGATTAATGTGTTTGATCTTCATCCAAACATGGCATGGCTTGTAAGTTCTCCTATCAATATACTAGTTATAGTTCATCATTTACCATGTAATCCTAAAAAATATTTGCCAATATTTATTCCAACTGGTATTGTGACTACTGAAGAACATGTTAAATCTTTCAAAGCTACATTAAGATTATTAAATTTTATTCATGAAGATGTAACATGTAGGTTATTCATATTTACATTCAAATATGTTTCATATAAATGGTTCCTTAATCTACCTAACAATTGTATTATCTCATGGAATAACTTTGATATTATTTTTATTGATCAATTTAGAAAGATCATAAGCCCTTGTGTCATTTATCATCAATTTAAAAATATTAAGAGAGATACAAGTGAACATATTAAGTACTTTAATTCTAGGTTCTAAAATATGTTTAGTCAGACCATGGATCTATATAAACCTAATGAAGCTTTAGCTTTGGAGGTTTATAAAGATGTTATTGACCCCATGACTTATGTGTTTTTGAAGAGATACCTTTCACTTATCATCACATTGGCTTAAGCCTATCATGAAGTAGTGGCTATTAGTGACCAAATGCAATCCCAAGGATTGATGCCTTATTCTATCCCAAATTTTAATCCTCAAATGTCTGCATTAAACCTTTTCCCAAATAGTAACCAAAATACTCTAGCATTAACTAGTTCCCTACTTTGAATGTATTTCCTACAAGTCATGCTACCCCTATCAAAATTTAGGTTTCTTAAGCCATCAATTTACTAATCGATTTCATGACAATGACCAAAAGGCTTTACTACTTGTTAGTGACATTAACAGTAACCAAGGTCAAAATACTGAGGTTCAAAAAAATGAGAATGAGTCTATATTGAAAATGATACAGAAGCTTAGCACTGATTTTTTGCAATTTCAAAAATAAGTTGGTAATGCTAATGACAATTCTAGAAGGAACTTCACTTTCCAAAAGTTTAAAAGGCCTGGGAATAGGTTTTAGAATGATAGTTTATACAATAACAAAGCTAATGAGCCTTCCTCTAGCAAAAATAATATGGATATAAACCACACTAATATTACCTTACCAAATATTTGTAGGGTGCATGCTACTTCTAAGCATGGTGAGATTGATTGCATTGAGTTTTGTAAATCCTTTGAAGCTTTTAAAGAAGAACTTGACACATTTGAAGTGGTTCCAAACAAAGATGCTACTACAAATTCTTTTAAATCTAAACCATCTAACCAAGTTTATATGGTGGAAACTTTTCAATTCCCTTTTCAAGAGGATAATGAGCCTGATAATATTTTTGAGGAGATTTAAGCATTCTAACAATTTTTGAAGACATATCCTCTAATAAATAGGGAACAAAAATAACCATTGACTACCTCTACCCCTCTTAACAATTATGGAACCCCTCTAGACACTACATCAAATAATAATCCTAAACCCCCTAGAGGAAGTTCTTCTAAGCTAACTATTGATCCTCCAAGCAAAACTAGCTACAATATTATGGAGGATATGAAAATGATTAAATCCAATATCACTATGCATGAGCTAACTCAGATCATAGAACAAAGAGACTTACTCTTGGAATTCTTGTCCAAGAAAATTGGGAAGCCCCTAAGAATGATAGTGAAAATGTAATTACACAAGTAATCAAAGCAGAGTCTCCATCTTTTTTGCTTACGGTCAGGATATTTAGGAAGAATGTTCATAATTGTCTTTTACATTATGGAGCCAAAACCAACATTATGCCTTTTGAGATATGTGAACAACTCAGGTTCACTCCAATCAACTCTAACAAGGTAGTCACTCAATTGGATAAATCTAGAGTTAAGGTTATAAGAGAATTATTGAAGGTGCATATACAACTGGCTAGTGAACCCAGGGTTCAACAATTCAATGATATCCAAGTGGTAGAAATGCCTAATTCTTATGGATTTTTTTTTAGTAGAGAATGGACTAAGGCCTTAAATGGATATATGTATAATGATTGATCACACTTGTGGGTTCCTTAAAAAGGTGTGCCAAATTGAATAAGAGTGGAAAGGGAACCTCGAATGAAAAAAATGATAACAGAATATAATGTTGTTAACAAAAGGGTAAATTTCTTGGATTCTAATTTAGGAGTTTTCACTTTGGAAATTATAAAACAACTAATTTCTAAGAGTTCTCATCTAATTTTTGGTTTGTAGAAGTTATATATTGATGGTTCCAAGTGTAAATCAAGATCACGAGCTGGTATTGTATTGATGGATCCTTGAGAAAAGCAATACCATATAGCTTATAAGTTATAATTTCCTTGAACCAATAATTTAGTTGAGTATGAGGCTCTCATACTTGGATTATAGTTTGCCATTAAGCAAAAAGTTAAGGAACTCATTGTCTATGGAGACTCTGAACTTATGGTTAACCAAGTGTTGAGTAAATACCAGTACAAATTGTCTTACTTAAAGAGATATAAGTTTAGTGTGTGGGACTTGATCAAATGTTTTGATGCCTTCAACATCTTAGTTGTTCCAAGAAAATAAAAAAATATAATAATGAGCTTACCTCTACTGTAGCTAACCTCATGCCTAATCATGATTCTCAAAGCATTAGTATTGATCTAGTAGCATGTCCTTTAGTTCCTAATAATGTAAATCATTTCCAAGTTTTCAATGATGATCAATAAATCATAAAATTCTTAACTAATTATAGAGATTTTGAAGCTCACATTATTGATGAGGTTGATGAAACTTTTCCTCAGAAGGAACTTAATGGTAAAAGCATCCAATTAAGTGACAATAAGATACCTAAAGGGATGATTTCATTGGAAAGACTATTTGATCTTGACAAGATTTCTAAAGTAACTAAACAACTCAAGGTAAATGGTAGAGATTATCATGTGATGAACCTTGGTCCACATGATCAACCCCAAATGGTGAATATAGGGAAGGCTTGCAATAAAATGGAAAACAAAAAATCTAGAGAGTTTCTTAAAAAATACAAGGATGTAATTGCTTGTTCTTATGAAGATTTGAAAATATTTGACCTAAGGGTCATTACTCATATTATACCTCTTCAAGAAGGTTGCAAACCCTTTAAATAGAAACAAAGGCCAATCTATTTTAGAACCCATGATTTTTAAAGAATTCAAGAAATTGTTGGATTCAAGGATAGTGTTTCCTATTAGACATTCCACTTGGGCGGCAAACCTAGTCCCAGTCAGAAAACATAATGGAGAAATAAGATTGTGCATAGATTTTAGGAATCTAAATAGAACATTTGAAAAGAATAATTATCCTTTACCTTCTTTAGACCAAGTTATCCAAACTATTTTAATATCTTCCATGATGTCCTTTTTGGATGTATTTTATGGATATAACCAGGTGTTTGTCACTCTAGAAGATAGGATGAAAATAGATTTTACTACTAAATGGGGAACATATGCATACAAGAGAATGCCTTTTGGATTAATTAATTTAGGGGAAACTTTTCAAAGGTCCATGGACCATGATTTCCATGTTTTATTTGTAAAATGTATCATCATATATATGGATGATCTTATAATATTTTTTATAAATAGAGAGGAGCATTTCGTACATTTGAGACAAGTATTTGATAGATGCAAAAAGTATGGTCTATCTCTTAACCCCAAGAAAAGTATATTCTATGTCATTGAAGGAAAATTATTAGGACATATCATTACCAAATATGGGATTAATATAGATCTTAATAGAATAGAGGCAATCTCTAAAATTAGGTTTCCCAATAGCCAAAAATAACTTAAGTCATTCTTTGGCAAGATTAATTTTGTGAGGAAGTTTATTTTAGGCTTCACTAAGATTGTCAAACCTTTGAATGATATGCTTAATAAATATCCTATAATTTCTTGGAATGAAGAATCTAATAAGGCCTTCACTGACATTAAGAAGGCAATCATTAAAGCTCTAGTCTTCATAAGTCCTAATTTCTCAAAATATTTCTATCTATATTTGTTTACTTTTGAGCATACTATGGTTGCAGTGTTAACTCAAAAAGTTGATGGGAATGATCATCCCATAGCTTTCATGAGCACCAACTTAAAAAATGTATAAGTTAATTATTATATGATTGATAAGCAAGCTTAGGCATTGGTAAAGGCAATAAAAAAATTTAGACATTACCTCCTTAGAAATAAGGTACATGTCATATTATCTGATCCAGCTACAAAACTTATGTTGAGTCAGAATGAGCTTGGAGAAAGAAGAGGTAAGTCGATGGTAATTCTACAAGAATATGATATAGAGATTAAAATAGCCAAATTAGTGAAATTTCAAGGTTTAGTTTAGATGATCACTAGTATTGATCCAAAATTCCATGTCATACAAGTAGATCAACAAAATTTCCAACCCAATGAGTGGTATGACTCTATTATCCATTTACTTGTTAATGGTGTTTGTCCCCTAAGATTTATAAGAGAAAAAAAGAGAACCTTGAGGCTCAAATCAACTCATTAATTCATCAGGAATGGAATCTTGTATAAGAGGAACTTTTAGGGAATTTATTTGAGATGTGTGTCCAAGGAAGAAGTAGCTTCGATTATGACTACATTCCCATGAGAAGCTAGGAAGTGGATACCCTTTAGGAAGAACCACAGCTCACAAGATTCTCAGGACTATATATTATTGGTGCACCCTCTTCAAATATGCTTATAAGCATGTGAAGGAGTGTCATTTATACTATATTTTTAGCACAAAGGAGCCAAAGGCAGCCATGCCTTTACAACATGTGATGGTGGATAAACCTTTTGCACAATGGTGATTAGACTTTGTAGGAGTAATCAACCCTAATTATTCTAAAGGTCATAAGTATGTCGTAATTGCTATAGACTATTACACTAGGTGGACTAAGGTAGTAGCCACTAAGTAATTCAAAACAGAAGAGGTGATCAATTTTTTAGAGGAAAATATTTATACTAGATTTGGAACCCCAATTTATTTGGTTTATGACAATGGATCTATATTCACTTATATTGAAATGATAGAATGGGATTATGACCAAGGCATTTCACTCAAGTTTTCTTCCATTCAATACCCTCAATGAAATGGTGTTTTTGAATCCACAAATAAAAATTTGATGAAAGCTATCAATAAATCTATTAAAGATAAACCTAGAACATGACATAAACTTCTTAAGATTGTATTATGGGTAGATTGAATTAGGATCAAACAAACTCTCAAAGACTCACCATTTTTGTCAGTATATGGTTAGGAGCCTATCTTTCCCATCACCTTAAATTTTCTTATGTTCACATTCATGCAAGAATACATGGAGGAGAGCCAAAAACTTGCTAATTATAGGCTATTAGCCATCATTCAAATGTAAGATGCTAGAGAAAAGGCATTTATAGACTTTAGTAGACACCAATCAACCATGAAAATATGGTTTGATAAGAGATCTAAGGTGAAGGTATTTAGGCAAGGAGACTTAGTCCTTCTTTGGGACGCATCAGAACCTAAAGGTAAATATGGTAAGTTCACCCCTTTATGGATTGGCCTATACCAAATTATAGAAATCTTGAGCAACAACACTTTCAAGTTGAAAAATCTCCAAGGATCAGACTTTACTTTACCCACCAATGGGCAATACCTCAAGCATTACTTTGCTACTACTCCATTGGGGGTCTTAATGGAGTGAATGTGTAAGATCGTTAAAGTTAGAATAGGTAGGATAGTTAGTTTCTTTTCTTGCTTTGTTTTTTCTTCCTTGTTGGGCTTGTATATATTTGTTTTATTTATATTTTATTTTTTCTTTCTTAGTGGTGTTCCTTAGTTGTGGTAAAGTCTCATGGTATTATTTTTTATTTTAAATTGCTCAAAAGTGTGGGTATAAATCTTACAAAAGTGAATATGAGGTGGAAATAAATTAGTATGAAGCAACCAAAGGTTCTGGTATAGATTGGTATAGGAATTTGATGTCCTACAAATATTTAAACCTTATCCTGCATCAAAACTTGGTTTTAAGAAGAATCATATGTATACAATGTGAATTTAGTTTATTAACTCATAATACTGCTTACACTTTTAAAACATATCCTTGTCATGGACTAAATTTTCAATTAAAGGAGAGTATCTTAATGACAGGGCATTTGACCAAATCCTTAAAACTAGGCTGTATTGGTTTCTAACCTTTGTAAAAGGACCTAGAAAATGCTAAAAAAAACTAATTGCAAAATCTATGGAAATAGAAGTAAAGGTGATTCAGGTAATCTCCACCAGGGTTATGGATGTTTGGTTGGTAGTGGAGCAAGACCTTGAGTGGAACCAAAGGTATCTTTGTTAGGTCTATAGACACTTGGATGGTAGTAAATCAATGCCCAAGCCTCCCCTAAATTAAGAGTTGTTATTCTTAAAGAATATCTAAACTACTCAAAGTTAAGTGTAATGGACCAAAAAGATATGAACCTAGATGTTGTTTCTGAAAATTCATGACAAATAGTAAGTGGAATCAAAGCACACACTAAATGTTTATGTTTTAATATCTAAGTTTAAATTTTATACATAAGGAAATTATTTCAACTAAAAGTTGATTCAGGAGAGAGTATATGTCCAAAAGGGATATAAAATTCATGTAAAAGTTTAAACTAGAGCCTTATGTTCTAAAATATTGCTATGTTACCCCTGTGAGTCACCATTTATTGAGACCAACACCCCCCCATATTTCCTTTTTAGAAATGGGACCCTTGTGATTGTTTACAGAATCTCTGTATTCTAGAACAAGTCTGAAAGATTGTTTGATCTTGAATTTTAAAGGCAAGTTAATCTTAAAAAAAAGACATGAGTTTTGGTATATTTGATTATGATCATGTTTTATGGATTAATGTTGTTAATAATTATCTTCAAAGTGATTAATTCTAGGTTCTATAGAAAAAGTTAGGGTTCCCAAGTAGTAAACCCTAAGAGTTTGAATTTAAACATTCACAAGAAAATTTAGTAGGAAATTTCATGCATGATCAGGCTTTAACTTAAATTTTGTGTGATTTTGTAGATATAACACTTTATACTTTTTCATTGGATTTAATCCACTAGTGTGTGTATCTCAAAGTCTTTTAAAAAGTCATATAGTCAATGATTTTGGCCCCAGTAAGGATCCAACGGTGATCACTTTATCAGAGGTTTTAATCTAATGATGCAAATTAAAACTAAAGCCTTGGGAACTCCCAAGGGCTTTACATGTGTCATTCAGTTATTAGATCAATAAATTCCATTATCTTAAATTTGACAAGTTTGCTCCTGTCATTTGATTTTTATGAGGATGTATTTGACATGATCGAACCTATAAAATTTAACCTAGACAATCCCTGAAGCCTTTGGAACTCCTGAGGGATTTACACATGGTATTCAGTTATTGGATCAAAAAATTCCATTGTCTTAAATTTGACAAGTTTTCCCCCATCATTTGATGTTTATGAGGATGTATTTGATGTGATTGAACCTGTCAAATTTAATCTAGATAATCTTCAAAGCCCTTGGAACTCCTGAGGGCTTTACACGTGGAATTCAATTATTAAATCAATAAATTCCATTATCTTAAATTTTTTAGGTTCACTCCCATCATTTTACATCTATGAGGATGTATTTTACATTACCAAACCTATAAAATTTAACCTAGACAATCCTTGAAGCCTTCAGAACTCCTGAAGGCTTTACACATGGCATTCAGTTATTGAATCAATAAATTCTATTGTCTTAAATTTGATAGGTTCACTCCCATCATTTGACATATATGAAGATGTAGTTGACATGATCGAACCCATCAAATTTAACTTAGACAATTTTCAAATCCTAAACAAATGGGGCATTTCTAAAAATCCTTTTAATAAATTCCTAGCTTTTTACGAAGACAAACCTAGTATATAAAGATTTTAGCCTAAGTCATTTTGTGTTTTTTAAACATAGAATTCTAAATTATGTTTTTAAGCCTAAGAATCATATAATCATGTAATTGATTAAAAGGTAAGCATCTTTTAGGATCCAACTACAATCGCTTGTTCACTTATTTAATCCAATGGTGCATTAAGACTGAATTCCTTTAAAAAGGTATATGGTTAATGATTTGGCCCTAGCCAAAATCCAATGGTGATCACTTGCTTATTGGATTTGATCCAACAGTGTGATAAAGTTGAGGAATTTTCAAAGGCCTTGTGAGCTTGACACATGGCATAATTAGTGAGCTTAAATATCAAGAGACCAATAAAATGCAAGGACCTAGGTTTGGTTTTTCAAAATAAAATAAAGAGGACTTTTAAAATCTAATAGCTAGCCTTCAACTAGCATTTATGAAATTTGCCATGAAAGGCATGGAACCCTACAACATAAGTTCCACATCGGTATGGAAGATCAAAATGAAAGATATCCTATGCTCAATAATTTATAAAAAATGAAAATGAGGTCCCATAAAATTTGAGGCATGTATGAAATCAAGAGTTGGATATTTTCACCATTAAAGCTAAAAACCATGAACCCTATATAAAGAAGGACTCAAGTCAGTTCAATTGATCATATAGCAATCAAAGTAAGTGAAACTTGAATTTAGATAAAGTACCTTAGTGAGATATTTATTTTCATCAACTATAATTCAATGTTATCAATGGTAGCGGGTAGGCAACAGATGAAAATTAAAGTAGAGCTTTATCTAACTTTAGATAGTGAAGGAAGGGTCTTTAGAGACACAAAGTTAGATTTAACAGCCTAGAATGTATATAGAATCAGAAATTGGTCCAAATTATTCTTCTTTATAGAGGAGTTGCAACCAATTTCCTAGGAGGAAAAGAGGAATGCTATGGTGCACCAAAGATACAAAGAGCTAGTATCAAATTAATTGGTAGGCCTTCACCATGTAACTGCTAAACTAGAGGTAATGCATTGCATCAACCTTTTTGTTCCTATTTTTATTGAATATAGAATAGATGGGGAATGGATTATTCATGAAAGAAGTACCAAGAAACTTGCATGTATAACTCCCATGGCCTTTAAGGCTTACTATAATCTCCATTTGCCTCATGTTGATCTCCCATCCTTGAAAGAATGGACAAATTCCCAAAACTTGGATTCAATCCTCTCACCTTAGTTAATCTAAGGTTCCCATGTTTTCAAGACCCCTAATGGTGATATTCCTATTGCCCAATTTATGGAGGGTGTTAGGTTAGCTATGACCTTATTTAATAGAGCCTTTTGTGCCTCTTCTACTACTTATTTGAGTAAGGTATAGGTATATTGTGTCCATTACATGTTGGAGCAAAACTTAACCCCTCCCATGGGAGAGCTAATATGTTTTTTCTTGGCCAAACAATTTATATCCATTAAGAGAAAGACCTCTAAGTAATTATTTATGATGTCTTACCTCTTGGATTGACTCCTAGCCTCTATTAATTTCCTTAGCATCTAAAATTGGTCCCCTGGTGGTAGAACTGCCATTTCTATATTCAAATACAGGAATCACATGCAATTCATATGTGATGATATCTTCCCAATCATTTTTGAGGTAATCATTGGTATCCCTATGCCCAAGCTTCATCCTCTAATCAAAATACAAGTGGAGACCATGGGGGATGTGTGGTTCTATCCAGATTGCACTATAATAAGGATAGAATGAATCATGGCCCAACCATATAGATTGCCTATATATGTTCCCAGTAAGCTTGTAGAGCAATAAATTTCTTATCAAATCATCCAAGGAATGGATTAGAAATACAATAATAATAAGGCTCAGGTTCATCCCTTTCCACTGGACATTGGTAGAAATGTAATTAAGGATTGGAAATAGCTGAAGATCATGGTGATGCATAGGAACTCTTTTGATTTCCAACTAGATGATCTTAAGAAAAGGGACCCCAATGATATAGTGGTTAACCATATTAAGGATAAAAAGGTCCCAAAGACTGAGTAAAAACATCAACCAAGTGTGGGAGATGGTATTTACATAAAGGCAAGGAAATTTGAATAAGTCTTGTCTAGGGTTAAAAACTAAATCAAATTAGAACATAGGATGGTTAGGGATAATAAGCTCTCAGGAGAAATATGTACACTAAATCCCTTACATTATCAATTATTTCTAGGACCATCTGGGACTGCACATCAAGATCCCCCTATTGAAGGATAATATTTTAAGTCTTAGCAGAGAGAATTGGCAAAGTCACCCTAGGTTAGGCAACCTAAGGATGTAAAAGGAAAAGGTAAAGATGTGATTCAAGATTCCAACATAAAGCATAGACCTGGTGAAGGTCCCCAAATTTAGGCATCCCCACCAAGGCCTTCTTCTTTAGTAGAGGTTATTAGCATGATTGCTTTGGAAAATAGAGAAATAGTAGAAAGTGCCCTTATTAACATCACAGCTACCTATGGTTTTGATAAGGAAGAGGATCCATTTGAGGAAGCAAATAAAGAATTAGTTCCATTAGATGAAGGAAAGAGACAAGTAGAATTGGCCTTAGTTCCTCTAGCCCCAAGAAAGAGGCTTAAGTTAATTTTCACTCACCCTACTAGTGAAATTAACCTTTTTAGTGATGAGAATCCTATTTATGGACAAACTATTCCTGATTTGTTTATTTATGGGAAGTTGCATAAAATCCAATATTTTTCTCCTTCACTAGCTTTGACTTGAGTTGACATGGATGTTCAGTATAATGTCAAGCCTTGGATTCAGGAAATTTTGAATAGACAAGTAGAGAGAAGGATCCATATCCTTCACAACAATCAAAGCCAAGGGATTGATACCTAAGAGCCTCTAAGATTTCAAATGTAGAGATTATTGAATAGCCATAGGTAAAAGAGTCTAACCCTCAGGTCCTTTTTAATCTAGATACATCAACTCTTGAGAGAGTAGTGACCAAGAAGGTTACTATTGGTACTGAGTAGTTCACCTTTCAAAAGGTGGAACCATTTGTGGGCTTAACTCTTATTTCATGGTAGGAAACATAGGAACATTCTATATTTCGAGAACTTGTAGCTAGTATGGTATTGACCCAGTCAATAATGACATTGGCTAGAGTTTAGGGAATGAAATAGAGGATTTTCAAATTGGAGAAATAAAAAAAAGATTTAGAAGCTTAGGTCCTTTTAATTCTTAAGGAAGTATTTCAAGTGTTGAATAAATATTTTATGGATGCATTTGATAATTTGAAAAGCATCAAGATTATATTAAGTGATTTAAACCATTAAACTAAGATAGCACAAGCCTTAATCACTCAATGACAGAATTCTCAAGCTTAGATAGAGGAACTCGTCAAGGTACATAAGACAAAGTAAGCCTTGTACTTCAAGATTATCACATTTAGACATATGGACATCCTCATGGTAGTTTTTATGGATAAACAAGAGGATTTAACCACTTGGAGCAATGAATTCAATGAATTCATCAAGGAAGACACAGGCTTGGTAACCTAGATTGAGAAACTTCTAGGGAATCTATTAAATAACCCTTCTCAAACCACTACTATAGGCCTGATTAGTGATGAATAATTCAAGAAAAAGGTTGGTGTTCACATCCAAGATATTAGAGACAATAAAGGTCATTCATCCAAGGACAAATAAAAGATCCTTAATATCATTATTTCTCTAGGGAAACAAATTACAGAAGCACAATGTATCGAGGAACTTGTATCTTACGCTGATAATGAATTTGACAAGTTAGTAGATCAAGAAGAGGATTGTCTAATGAAACCTATGGTAGATTTGAACTAATCAAGGAGTAATACACCAAGGTGAGATACTTCCTCAGATTGGGATAGTTAAAGGGTCCACCAATGAAATTACTAAAAGAATGTTCTTTTTATAAAGTATATGCTAGTTTGTTAGCATATACTCTTTCTTTTCAAGTTGACATGTGACCTTCCACATTGTATCTTTATATCAAGGACAATTGTCCTTATCTGCATGTGGATATTTTAAAAGTTAACTGGTTAAATACCTATGTTTCCTATTAATAGGTAGATGGTTACCATTTGTAAAGGATATTTTTTGAGTAATTGTATACTAAGAGCATTTAATACAATTAAGGAATTCTAAAAAGATTATCTATATAGTTTTGTTGAATGTCCATGTTACCTCTCAATTGTAGATAATCATCTTGAATTTGAATGATTCTTATTGTTTTAAGTTACATTATTTGTCATAGGGTTGTTAATTTGTGCTAAATTCTAAATTAAAT
>JARHVA010001943.1:2352500-2480000 GCA_037957365.1 Torreya grandis | reverse complement strand
TTGATATATATTTTATATATTTTTCTATGTATCCTAGGCTATTAATAAGTGTTATTGTTTATGAAATTTCAATTGACCCATTATCGATCATGACACTTTATTTGAGTTGTTTGTTGATATAAACTCAAATAGAGAGTGCACATATTTATGAATCATCATTAATAATCTCACTATCATAAAATGGGATCATATGATGTGATGATAATGTTCCTATAAATTTACCAATAATACCATCTATTAGATGCCCCTATGTCGAAGGAGGACAATGTGTATTGTACACATGATGTACCTCTAAATTCTCTATTTTTTATGTTGTACCATGGTTTGGAAATGAATTAATTAATATTTTTAGATATGCATTATCATTTTGTTGTGGTATAACTTCCTTTATGGGTGTGCTTAGCTTAGTATCATTAACATTGATTATATATTATATCTTATGCCCTAACCTGAAATACTTGTTTCTAGAAATCTAAATACATATGTGTTAGTCACATTATGAATTACTATTGAATCACTTTTATTGAGTCTTGGTCATATCAAAATATAATAGCGGAGGGATATATTTTATATCATAGTTAATTAATTTATGTAGCAAGACATGAAGATGTTGTGGTAACCTTTAAAATTGCCTCCTTAGTGTTAATATCAATTAAATCTTATTTATTGGTTATGATATTACATTGACTATTAATTTTGATTCATTTTTATTTTTCTATATATTAACTCATAGTTTTCTTTGATTTAATACTTGATATTTTAAGTAGATGAAGAATTTAGTGCATATTTTATCTTGTTGAAAATTATGAGTTTAACTTTTCTTTCTTTGATTGTATATTATAACTCATTAAAAGATTTTAATTTTTGAACTTGATAGACTCATAAAGTGGTGTTTGAAATTTTTTTTTTAATATATCTTGTAATTTAGTATCATCCATATAATTTTTCATCTTATCTATCATAGTTTTATACCAAATAACACATTAACTTATTGTCTCATTTGACCATTCCTAGAATTTGGTTATTTTTAAATGAGATATATGTTGACCAATGTTGATAGACAAGTATGATAAAAAATTATGTGCCAACATGTTGAATGATTTAAATAATTATAGTGAGAGATCATAAAACCATTGTAAAACATAATATTTTATGATTTTTGGAAAGAAATTCAATATTAATTTATCATTGTAAGCATAGTCCAATCTTGATACATGGATTGATCAAATATTATGTTCATGATCACCTTTACCTTCATACATCAGTTTCTTAGTAGCTAAAAATCTTGACTATAATGGGTAATATGTTATATCTGGTGCCAAAGTATTATGAAGCAAAGTATGAGAGTCTATTGAATGATTAGCTCTAGAGACACATTGCTCTAATTATAACACTTTAAAATGTAAGGATATAAAAGTTTGATCAAGAGATTGTGAATTAGATGAGGTTGGTGGTTGACCATTCATATGAATCAAAGAATGAGTGCATTATTCTTGTATATATATATATTCATATGGATCTGTTGGAAACCTTGTGATGCACCCATACCTAGAGATGATGGAACATATGTAATTATAGGCATTAATATAAGAATAGAAGCGATAGTATAAACTAGAATAGTTGAAGTGGGAGTATTAAAAAATATAAAAATAACCTCTTGTTTATGTGTTTATGATGAATCAATCTTATCTTGATGTTTAAGCTTAGATGTTAGGAGTAATTAGAAAAATCCATGTGTTTAGGACATTAACAGAGTCCTCAACATAAATCAAGAAATTATTTGACATGTTTGAGATACACCCTGTTAAACCCATTAGGATAAATTATATTAGAGCTCTTAGGTTCATCTTTCATAGTTTATTTATATTGATTATCATGTTCATCACTAACATCATCTTTAATGTGTACATATATTTATAAAATGATGTTATCATATTTATCAAAAGTATCTATATTATCCATTTTTGAAGAGACTAAAGGAATATAACTATTATTTATAGGGATTACACTAAATATATAATTGTGTGTTTGAGTAATAGAAGATTTAAGCTTATTGAGTGGCATGAAAATGTGTAAAAGGAAAAGTAAAATGGGTGTAACTAGACATGGTAGATTTACTTTTTAGGCTCTCAGATATACTGATCCTAATCATGAAAATAGTGAATAAGGCATAATGGGAATTAAATTTGGAGGATTAAACCATCCCTTAACTAAATTATCCATATATAGGGTACATTGACATTAACTTCCCAGAAATAATAGCTTATCAATGAACTACAAAAAAAAATTAGTTGAAGGCTTCTTATGGCTAAAAAGAAAAACCATGGACATTTTTTATATATTTTAAGGTATGTGGAAACAAAAATACACCTTTAGTGATGAATTTTGGCTTGATTATTATGTAAGTACACCTTAGACCATGGATTAGGTAAAAATTAAGATGACTTTACCCAAAATGACAAATCCTATGAGTTTTTAAAGCTACCAGAATACAATTTGTTTTATTAAAGATAAAGGTGGAGTTTTTTTACTAAGAACCCCAGTCCCTACAACAAGATCTAATACAAAATAATTCTAATGGACTCATCAAGCCTAAAATAATATCAATATAAATCTAAACTCAAAAATAACTACAAGTAGCCTAAATATAGCCTGAATACATTAGTAATAGCTCCAAAAAGTGAGGTATAGCCAAAAACATAATGAAAAAACACCAAAAAAACTCTAATTATATGAACTCCCAAAAAAAATTCATATATTTCAAATTATAGTCTATCTAAAAATACATATTTTCCTTATCAATGTCTTTGAAACACTCACTAGATTGAATATGCTTACCCATAGAAGTATTATTCAAATGTAGCAAACCTTCCAGATGTGACATTAAATTTTCTAGATTCTAAATACCTTCATGCATAACTACTTTTCTAAAATTCACTAAGTAATTAATGTTTTTCTTTATCTTATCATTCTCACATTCCCAATCCCCAAACCTATACTTGAGTCTTTGGATTTGAGTACTATAGTCTTTGTCTATGTCTTTTTGAATCAAATGCTCCATATCTTATTGAAGGATTTTAAATTTCCCTTTGAGATTTGAAAGCTCCCTCATGAACCATATCATAATAGGTTTTTAAAAATCTAAATCCTCTTTAATCTTAACCATCTTTTGATTACCCTTTAAAGAGTCAACAATAGAATTAAAAATCTCATTCAAATTATGCATTTGAGTTCCCAGATCTTCCACCCCTACCTCCTTAGGAACATCAACCACTTTCATTTTACCCTTACTAGATGTATCAACTAAATCATTTATTCTATCCATTTTAGCTCCACTATAAGGATTTTCCCCCTCCCTATCTCCTGAATCACCATATAATGGAATAGGTTGTCCATTCAAAGACCCTTCTTTATCTATGTTAATTACCTTCTACCTAGCCCTTGAAGAAACCTTAGTAGTATTTCTCAAGTGGTTATTGATGCTAGTCCCTTGAGTTTTGGAAGTGTTCCTATTAATATCCTAATCTTTGGGTTGAGTATTTCTAACCAAGAATTTGATATAAACCCTCTAAAATTTTCATAAATCATCCTTTCCTTTGTGGGGTTTGGGCATGTCATGATATAACTGATTCATTATTTTAAAATACTTTTAGATTATAAATATGAGGCTTTGATGTCAAGGAATAGAATATTTACCATTTTTAACCTTGTAAATTGAACTTTACAATGATTAAAGGATATAAAAAGGCAATCTCAACAGAAGGGAATGTCTAAAATAATTTAAAAAGATAAACAACAACCAATGCACCACATTATACCTACATTCCATCTTGATTTATTACATGATGTAATAAGACACATCTCTATAGGGTCATAATACAGAGTATCTATCAAACCCATTATGTAACTCTAATGTTTCTCCTTCCATTAGAAAATTTCTTCTCTCTTTTTTGTAATCTCTACTAGTATTGTAATCTTTAGTCATCTCCATGGATAACCCAATAACATGAGAAATAAAGTATTTGAATATATCTAGCAACACCCCATAATATTGAGCATTTTATTATCTCATGAATTGGAAAATAGAGCTTAAAATGATTGTTGTGACCTCTTATTCATTGCATGAACTAGACATACGTCCAATTTGTAAAATCTGCCAAACCTCCACATTATTCTTCACTTCATTAGGCATCTTGGGATCAATTATGTTGGGTAAAACATTGATATAAGAATGAAAATAATTATAGAGATTTGACATGAAATAGGGGTTTTTGAAAATCCCCAAATGATAAATGAATTTCCCACTTTATTACCTCATGTCATTCCACTTAAATCCCTTATTATAATTCTTTAAGACTTTAAATGACTTTAGTCTCTGATGACTCCACCTTAGAGTATCAATAACCTTCTCCATAGACCCATTCCACTTGTGTTGAGAATTCAATCAATTATAATTCATGATATACATGAAATCTAATATCTTAATCATTATTATTGCAATAAACATGAAAATTATTTTTGATACAGAGCCTAACACTAGATTAAATGAAAAGCATCTCTTATAAGAGATTATTATGAGCTTCCTCATCTATCTATCCTAAGGCAAATCCTCTCTCACATTCTAGTAATTAAAACCTAAATAAACCACTCCCTTGTTAGAAAAATAATAAAAATAGTGTTTCCTTCTCAATAAACATGTTAAATGATCACTTTTTGATGAGAATCTATAATAGATATAGAATCATCCATAATCTATTTGATACTCTAGTTCACAATGTTTTTCTTATTCATGCAATTAATTATATTGAGGTAATCCCCCTTAATGATAAGACATTAAAAACCCAATGTTTGATCAATTTTAACCCCCATAGGGTAGCAAGAGATTCTTCTCAATGATTAGATTTCAACCCCATATCATTAGAAAATGCAGTAATAAAGGTTCCTTGATGATCTCTCAAAATATCTCCTCTTCCTGAGGGCCATAGGTTTCCCTTAGAAGCCCCATAAAAATTAAATTTAAGCCACCCTATAGGAGTAAATTTTACTTATTCCTCTTTCTAATTTTATCTTTTATATCAATACTCTAAATGCATAGATAATCTATTTTAAAATTCATAGCCACTTGATTTTCACTCATATGCAATTTTTTCCCTTTTCCTAAAGATAACACTTTAAAATTTTCTAGAATGGAAAGGAAACATTATTAACCAACACCACAATTGAATATTTTCTATTCTTTAAAATTATGGTATTTATTTCACACCATAATCCCTAAAGCATATGTGGAAGAGTGAGCTTCCATATTTTCTTCAATATATCATTAATAAATAGAAGATCCCAAGATTGCCAAACCTCTAATAGAGAACAAGAGAAAACCCAAAGAACTTGAAATTTGTCTAATAAAAATATCCAGACCTCAAAAGAGAAAGGATAATCAATCAAAATATGGGAAAGGATCCATTATCTTTTTTCACATAAAAGACAACTATTTAACAACTTGACACCTCTTTTCCTCAAATTATCCATAGTCAAGATTTTGTTTTGAACTGCAAGCTAAAGAAAAAAAATCACTTTGGGTAAAAGGATGTTATCCCATAATATATCCTAGTTTATTTCATTTCTTGAAAGGTATACAAATAAATTATTACTAGATTTCACTTGATAATGTCCATCAATAGACTCTTTCCATATCAATTCATAATCTTTGATGGTGATCAACAAATTATGAATTCTTATCAAGTTATTTGGATTAGTTAGGGTTAGATTGTCACCCTAATATAAATTGTCAATAATTGGAGTTTTTTAACTTCTAATTCCTTCAATAATCTACCCATAATCATGAACATGAATCCCATACTTCATTTAGATGAGATATCCAATATGTTGCCATGGTTTTAATACATTCAATGGTTGATCTAGAATCCATGAATCCTTCTACAATTTTACATAAGTCATATTTCCCACATTCCATTTAGATATTACATATATGTTATCAATTAGGAAATTCCATAAATGAGATACATGAACAAATTATTCATCTTCCCTAAGATAAATGGGTTCCCTACCATCTAAATATTTGAAACTTAAGATCTTGGCCCAAGAATTGTTATTCTTATAAAACCTCTAGACAAATTTAAAGAGAAGAGATTTATTCATCTAATTAATTATTATAATTCCCAAACCTCCCTTATTTTTATCCATGCAAACCTTTTCCCATGCCACTAAATTCATTCTATTTTTATCTTAAATCCCTATCCATAATATATTTATTTAATTTTTTCAAGTTTAACTTCAATAGTTTTAGGCAATTTAAAAAGAGACAAAAGGTAAAATGGAAGTAGTTGAAAAACACTTTTAATAAGCAAGATTTTTCCCACCTAAGAGATAAGATTCCCTTTCCAACCAACCAGTTTCCTTTGAAATATTTCCACAAGTGGATTCCAAGATGTAAGGGGTAAATTAATACTAAAAAGAGTTTAGAACATAATTTTTAGGAAAGTAAGTAAATAAAAAAATGTATATTAAAAACCAAATCAGAGATGATATTTTTTTATATAGAAATCAAAAAATAATCTGAAATCCTAGGGGAAAAAATAGAGCAAACAATGTTAAAAATGTATGAATCCACTAATATGTTTTGCCCAATTTTTGACTTAATAATTAAAATGTTTATCTAATAGGTGTAAACTCTAATTTGTAAATTCTAAATATAAAAAACTAATATTTTGGAAACTAATTAAAAAATTTAATTATCTTGAGTCTAATTTTTTCACTATTTTTGATGTTTAATAGTGTAAGCAATAGATACATGACTATGACTCTACTTGATCAATAACAAAATATGAAAATATTTATAGATAAGTTCACAATCCCTAGATAGCTAAATAGGTTGATGTTTTAACCATTTAGGGTTTAGCTATGTAAATCATATGTTTGATTAAAGGGTTGAGTATTATATATTAGTTAAATAATATGCAATAAATAACCATTGATTTGTTATAGATTTTGACTTTCTTTGATTTTCTTAAAATAATAATAAATATGTGTAAATAAAGACTTATCTATAAAACAACTAACATAGAAGATCTGAGAGCTAAAATTGAGATATAAATAGGTCTAAGTGTCATCAACCATATCCCTATGTTATATCCTCTCCTAGATAGTAGCACCACACTTGGATGGTAGTGCCATGAAATGGTACTAGTGTCTTCTATGCAAGACTATTCTTAAATTTTGGGTACACTTATGCCTATGTTTTTGGGTTCTCTTCCTATGTGCATAAGGTTTGAAACTTTGTATTATGCCTAAAATAGATGATTTATGATAAAAAAAACCTAATCATCCTTTTAATTAAGGCATGAACTAAAAATGTGTGTTCATTAGTAGGATAGGTTGGACATCCTCAATGCCTTGATATGAAGAGACTTACCTCCATACCAATACTCCCAAGATGGATCAAGCCTAATTTACTTCTCCCCACATAAGTAATGGTAAAATTACAAGTGATACTAAAATGATAATGGTATTAAATTTCTTGAGTGTGCTTTAGATTATAAATCTAGAAAATTTGGGCTTAGGGTAGCTCTAGATGGTATTATGCAAAAGTAGGGCAGAATAGGGATTAATAATCTTAAATTTTTCTCAACTTATTTCATGTTTGAATAGGTCTTTTGTATCTAATTTCCATCTAGTGGATAGAGATCTAAAATTCATGTATTTATAGTGTTTTATAGCTTAAATAGATAATAAAAGATGTTTAGGCTGACCTTAAGAGGATTTTACTTTTGAAAATATATCCATTTAAGAAATTTAGGTTATATGACATTAGTACCATTTTGGGGACACTAGTGCAACATGGATCTAGTGTCCTTAATGTGGTGCTAATTTATAGCTAGTATGTTGTTGGGAATGAAGGGCCATGATGTAGGAATGAAGGTTTAAGACTATGTTTTAGCTAAATAATGATTCTTATGGTCCACACAAGGATAGAAAAGTGTGATAAAAGGTTATAGGATATGTCTAGCACTAAGCTAGGAATAATTTGTCTCAAGTAGCATTCTTATAACTCAAATACCACTTTTAGGTGATTACAGTCAGTCATGTATGTTGATTATGGACTCATTCCAATTGACCATGACTAATATTTAATAGTGAAATTTTGATTAGATAAAATAATAATTGTGACAATGCAAGATAAATAATTTTGATTTGATCACTCTTATTCTTAGTTGCCCTTCCCTTGTATGGAGGATTATTTGAGCTCTTAACCATTGGTTATGATCCATTGGTATACTTGAGTTTTCCCATTGATAAAAGCTTGACCTCTCTTTATTTTATTGTGTGGCATAAATCCATGAATGTAGGAAATTTCTTGAACAAGATAGTTTCATGTAATGTTGGTAAAAGACTTTTTTTAAATGTCTTGATGCTCTCTATCTACCATGCGGCTAGTCAATTTGGATAATATAGTCTTGTATCATAAGACATAATCTATGATAGGTTCATTAAAATTTTGATTTAATTGTGCCACTTGGGTATATGATATCTTGTCACTGATATTGATAGAAAAGTGTGTTAAGAAAATGTTGACCAAAGGATTGAATGATATGATAGATTTATTTGGTAAATCATAAAACCATTATAGGGCATAATCTTTTAAAATACATGGAAACAAATTCATATTAATCCTATCATTGGACATGTAGTCCAAACATGCTACATAAAATCTTTGAGATGATGCTCTGAGTCACCATTTCCATAATATAATGTAAGATTAGGTGTCACAAAACTAAATGGTAAGGGATTTGTCATTATGTTATGTGCCAAAGGTGTATGTAAGATAATATTAAAATCCAAGCCATGTGATGGCCTAGTGGCTCCCTTCTCAAGATGTAACACCTTAGCCTACAAAATATGAATCTCATGCATAAGGGATTATACATTTAGAGTGGAGGAACTAGCCATAAGAGGTGTAGTTTTCACTAAAGGTTATTGAATTATAATTTTAAGTTGTGCTAGTTGAGTTTTCCCCACTATAGGTATAACAAAATTATTAGCTAGGGGAGTTGAAGATTTACCATTTTTTGTTTTATTCTTGATTTCCAATATGGCTTATAGTACATGATTAAGGGTATGTTCCCAAATTATATCTTTGAATACCTATAATATTTAATCTTTGTTGATAATCATGTCATCATTAGTAAGTGGAGGGAGAGTGTCCTAATTTTCAATGTGTATATCATCTTTCTCTTGATTATATTATTCATCTTCAGCTGCATTATCATTGAAATGCACATAATGAGGGTGTGAAGGATGAATATATAGAGTTATTATAGGCACCTTATGCAAGTTATAGGATCAGATAGTAGGAATATGAATATGTTCTATAGGATTACCACCTAATCTATCACTTCTTCTTAATGAAAGAGAGATATCTTTTTTAGATCTCATATAGTAAACAAATTGGAATAGAGCTGCTAAAACAAAATATATGAAATCTAAAAAAATTAAGGTAGATAATGAAAATAGGAAAAATAAGGATACAAACCCTAAGATCATCTAGGGTTAGGGTTTTTGAATTAGGGTTACTTTGAAAATATTTAAATTATATTTAAATAAATGAAACCCTAATATGAGATTGATTAAGTGAGCTAGTTTATGGCAAAAATTTATAAAAACATATGTGTGTAACCCTAATTCAATGCATAAAAAATTATATAAGGTAAAATTACAGTTTTAAATAATAGTTTAAGTAAGTCAGCTTCACCAAATGTTTTAACCATCTAGGGTTTAGCTATGTAAATCCTATGTTTGATTAATGGGTTGAGTAGTTTAAATCAGTGAAATAATATGCAATAAACAACTAATAATTTGTTATATATTTTGACTTGATTTAAATTTATAAATATATTAATAAATATGTGTAAATAAAGACATATCTAGAAAACACTTGACATAGAATATTTGAGTGATGAAAACTAAGATATGAATAGGTTTGAGTGTTGTCAACTAGATCCCTATGTTAAATCCTCTCTTAGATAGTAACACAACACTTGGACAGTAGTGCCATGTGGCTCTAGTGTTTTAAAATGGTGCTAGTTTCCTATATACAATATTATTCATAAATTCTAGGTGCACCTATTCATATGTTTTTAGGTTCTATTTTTGTGTGCAAAAAGTCTAAAACTTTGTATTATGCATGTAATAGTTGATTTATGATGAAAACCCTAATCCTCCTTATGAGTTAGGCATGAGATGAAAATGTGTGTTTGTTATTAATATAAGTTGGACATCCTCAACACCTCATTATTAAGGGAGTTTTCTACATACCAATACTTTGATGAGGGATAAACCTTGATGTGTTTCTCCCCACCTAAGTGCTAGTACAAGTGTAATGATGCTATAATGATAGTGGTTTTAAATGCCTTGAGTGTTCTTAAGATTGGAAAATATAAAGTCTAGGCTTAGGTCATTACATATGGTAATATGAATAAGTAGGGCATAATATGGATTAATAACCTTGATTTTGCTTAACTTGTTTCATGTTTGATTATGTTTTTTACATATAATTTCCATATAGTGGATAGAGGTCTAAAATTCATGTATTTATAGTGTTATATAGCTTGTGTGAATAATAAAATATGCTTAGGCTGACCTTAGGATGGTTTTAATTTGGAAAATATATCTGTTTAATAAATTTAGGGTAAATATTATCACAATCTTGGAGTCACTAGTGCCACATGGCTCTAGTGTCCTTAATGTGACACTAATGTCCATCTGGTAGGTTGTTGGGCACGAAGGGTCCAAGATCTAGGAATAAAGTTTTGAGACTATGTTTTATCTAATTAAGGATTATTTTGGTCCACACAAAGGCTATAAAAGTGTGATAAAAGGCTTTAGGATAGGTCTAAGGCTAATTTAAAAACATGTTGTCTCAAGTAGCACTCTTAGCACTCAAATACCACTTTTAGGTGATGATAGTCAGTCATGTATGTTGATTATGGACTCATCCCAATTGACTATAATTTATGTTTAATAGTTAAAATTTTATTAGATAAATAAATAATTATGAAAATTCAAGATAAAAAATAGAATCTATGAATATTCCAAGATAGGGCTGCACTCCCTATAAAATAACATAGGTTATTCAGAAATGTTGACTAGGGACTTGTTTGCATTAAATATGAAAAAAATAGACTATTTCACCTTATTTTCATATTTCTATTGATCAAGATGAGATAATTAAATTCATATTGTGCCACATAAGATTCACTATTTTCTCCCCTTTTATTTTTAAACCCTAGGGGTCTTTATGAGAGCTAAATCCTACAAAAAGAGAGGGTAAATGTAATGGGATGATTTAAAACAAAAATACCCTTGATAATTGAACATTTCATACATATCTAGATAATCCTAAGATCAAAATCAAGCCACACATATTTATCACACCTAAATTAATTATACAATTGTCCTTCTTGATTGTATGTATACAACTATAAATATGCCTTTGATTCTTGACAATGATAATTCTTGATTTGATTTAGGATGCTTCAAAATTTTCTCATGTTGTTCCTTATGAATAATATTTAATTTGACAGGAATATGTAAAATTTAATCAATTTTTAATAGTATTAAAGTGCTTAATATATAGTGCCAAGTTAAGAATTAAGTGTCTTTGAAATAAGGGTTTGATTTTATTATATAGTAAATATTTTAAAAACTTAATTTATTAAACCTTATGAAACATGTGAGAAGATCCAAAATATTATTTTGAAATTCATAAAAGAGTTATTATTTGACATGGGATGAGGCCATTCTAGGAAAATAGATCTATGACAAGTGATGTATTTGTCTAGTGTGGACCTATTTTAGAAAATTAGGGACAATTGTCCTAAGTTTTGAGATAGTCATAGGAGTGATGGTGAACAAATGGTCAAGGCCCCATATATATAAATGGATTAGATGAATGGATAATAAGATTCATGTATTATGGTGAAAATTATGTGTTTTGAATTATGTTAATAATTATCATTGTGAAGTACTTACATCCAAATTATTATATCAGAAACCCTATGAGAGACCTACAACACATAAAATATCACATGTGAAACCAAATAATAAACCATGGAAAATAAATATCATTTATCCCAAATTTATTTATGCCTCTCTTAATCATCATCACTATGTTATTAGGTACATATTATATTTAAGTCTTGTATATCATCATTCATTGTATAATATACTATACCTATGAAACCTATATTTTTATCTCTAACATACATAGAACCTCACAATATAAAATAGAAGATTGAATCTAAAAAATCAACTGTAATACCATGACAAACTCTTATGGATACTAAAATATGGTCTTTTATAATTGATACTGATAATCATGACACACATTTATCACACAACTTAATCACTTAAACAAGGTCCTAATTCTCCATACTTTCACACTCGCATGTTATTTTATGGTTCAACCCTTCCATTATAATGTTTATTACCTAAATTAATCTCATTATTTGTTTTAAACATGCTAAATATATTGCATAAACATCTCCAAATTATTAGTTCCATCCACCTTTACGCATGTTATTTCCACTAAAGTAGTCAGTACCACCAATTAATATTGATTGACTTGGTCAGAACTTACTTGATCCCAACCTTGACTATTTTCTCAAATCAAACCCATCCTTACAGTCATCCCATAAACCTAGTGTGTAAGTGGCATGAAGAATTATTCAATTGGATCCATATATAAACAAATAAATGTCTCATTTAAAAATGGATTGGGGGCTTATCTAATATACATCTTGTATGTTAATAGAATTGTAATAGAAATAAATGCACTCAATCAATGGAGATTATCACCTTTAACCATTCTAATTCAACAACATACCTCTAATTAGTCAAGGTAAGTACAAAAAATAACAAAATAATGATTGAAATATGTAATCATACCTCAATCATGTATTTCAATATGTTTCTAAATGTGAATGATGTGTCATTGACAAGTAGAAGACTCCTTGGATGAATGTTGGATTACTTTGTGTAGACGCAGGTCATGGACAACATGAATGGATTATGATATATTTATGATAGATAGAATGTCATCATGGATTTGATATTGAAATATCATGGTTTTCATGGATATGAGCTTGTGTATACATAGGAGGAGAGAATGAATTTCTAAGGAATATAAAATTCCTTGGAGGACTCTATCAAGGAAATCTCTAGAAGGTTGGAAGGTGGTGGAGGATTATAGAGTGTAGAGGCCTCTAAATTCCATTAATAGGACTAATAAATATTAATAGATGAATAGACAAGTTGGAATTAAGAGAAAGTAAGGGTAGGTATGAGTTAGGTAGAAGCAAATTTAAAATTCACAAATATTAGATAAGTGGGAATAAACATGATAATAAAATAATAATGTCATGATTAATTGATGTAGGGTGAGGGTAGTTTTATTATATTCCATTAAGGATGAATGAGGTGCTATAAAAATTACTAGGATGATTAGTAAGGTGAATTAGATGAAATTAGATGATAATAGATGTTATTAGTGAAGGCTAAAGTGATAAAAATTATATGTATACACATCTATACACTATTACACATTGAAAAAATATTCCCTATTCATTCTAATCTTCATACCTATCACTAGGAGTAGTCATAAGCCAACCCTAAAGCACTTAAGAGCTAGGTCAAATTAAAAAAATTAAAGTATCAAGATCAATAATTAGTTACATACACATAGTTAAGGATCATAATTTCACAATCATCCTAGGTGGGAGAACTACATATGGCTTAATTTATTTATTTATAGTATTGGATATATAGGCTATAACCAATCACTAGTCATGGGTGAATATGATCAAATTAATTGATTACACTTTCCATTTTTTACAAGTTTATAGCCCTCATAAGCACATCTAAGGTTTCAAGAGAAAGGAGATTTATTTTTGGATATGCATGCATCATCATGGTTTAGGATGAAAAACATAAAGCAAACAAAATACAATAGTATCACCACTTGATAATGACCTACTAATTATTACTGACTTATGTGGAAGTGCAACACAATGACTACAATCACACGTGATTGTAGTCATTGTGTTGCACTTCCACATAAGTCAGTAATAATTAGTAGGTCATTATCAAGTGGTGATACTATCCCTATCTTATGAAACTAACCCAATGTAGATATTAGATCAATTATAAAACTAGATAAACCACAACATATTTTTACCCTAATTTCCACTTTTAGAATGTAATCACAATCAGACATTTAATTTAAAAATCCAAGTATCATGATCTATTTAGTACTTTTCATATTTATCATATGCCTTATCAAATTAGAAGAATTAATATTAGTATTTTACATTAAAATGTATGCTTTAATACCATATATATTGATCTTAATCACATTTATAATTTATATCTTATGTAGATTAATATAACCCATTAATATAAATTAGGTTAAAACATATTGGTGAACATGTTCACATATCAAAAAATATAAATCCCTAGGTTTTCCCTTAGGGTTTTATTTGTATATAGGTTGAGAAATTAACCTTATGGTTTTATTTTCAAACATGATTCTTAGTTTTCAATAATAATATACATTAATCACGACAATTGTAAATGAAAATTATTGATAAACACAATCAATGAACCTACTCTTTTCATATTGTTCTACATATATCATTTATCTTATTTAGATCAATTAGGTAAGAAAATGGGTAACAAGGATCAAACTTAAATTCACTAATAAGGCTAAGAAAGAATAATCCTAAATATTCTTCTAATCCTATTGTTATAATATCCAATCTGAGATACCTAGTGTTACCACTAGATGTTAAAAGGCATGCATGACTCATCTTGTTCTTCCCCTCCCCAAATTTTAGAATTCTAATAGTTACCACCTCGATTATAATATTGGCCCTCATATTATATTGGATTCTAAGGTCCATGATGTTAAAATAGAAAGGGGTAAGGTGATCCATCTAGTATTAAAAATGAAAGGACCTTACCATATGCCTCCTTAACCCCTACCACCACATGAAAAAAAATATAATCAACCCAAGAGGTATGACATCATGGATTAGCTCAAAAATAACCATTCAAAAATTTATCTATTAGAATTACTTTAGATAATTTTTATTTTCAAATATATACTCTATGCAAAACTTCATGATAAAACTTTACCAAATTATGTCAAACCACCTTATGTGGCTTATATTCTCAAAACACTATGATGGATGGAAGAAATCATCTAATTTTAAAAGGACTGTAAGAAAATTATAGACTAACACATACCATTATATATTAAAATTCAAGTAAAAAATAATATATTCAAGAGAGATTTTGTGTATAATGGATTAGGGCTATGTAACACTAAAATTTAAATAATAACTGTTTGATAATATTGGTCCTTGACATTTTTACCTTGATTTTCCAACTTTCCATTTCAATAACCATTTATTTATATGAAAGCCTCAAAACTCTTAAAATTGTAGATAAAATATTATAAACTACCTTATTTTATTCCTATTTTTTCATAATCAGGGGATACTTTATTTTTATTCTAGTTTTATAAGCCTCTATCCATTTAGGACAAGTGTGAAATAGGTATACAAAGATACAATGTGCTCAAATACACTAGTGTAGACTTGTATGTAATTTTCTAATGGCTAGTTTTCAAAATTACACATTTCTTGATGGACTTATCATGCATGATAATAAGTCTATTATCAAAAATAATTCAAATATTTTCCTATAAGATCACATCAACTGTCTCACTTTAAACCCTATTAGTAGAGGTTCTTGATTCAATAGAACATGATAAGGATGAAGATAGCTAAGTTTTATTAATCTATGTAGGATAGAGCAGTGAATTCATGTTAACCTAAAGCAAGACAGAAGTGAAATATCATGTGAAAGATAGAAACTAAGATTAACCAATATTTATTAAAAGGTATAGATAATTAAAATTACATAAAATAGATAAAACCAAAGCATTAAACATGATAACACAAATAAGGATTAACACAAGAGATTTGATACGTAACCATGAACCAGAAAGTATATATTGATCTTAGTAAAACTCATCAACTTCTTCATATAAGCATACTTATTTATACTCACTACAATTCCTAACTATTTGTATTATTATTCATACATTGGAACCAAACTGAGGAGACTGTTCATCTTCTATCCTTTCACAAGTTGAGAGGATGAGACAAAATACATTAGCTAACAACTTCATAAATGACACATAAATATTCAAAGGAATATCATGTGCAACTTTCTTATCTATTTTTATTCTCCCAACACTTTTTTTAACTTAAAATTTTGTCTCATCCTGAGGCAATATCATAGGTTCATCTATCTGTGCACTAAGGGGAGAAGCTGAAAATGTGGGTAGACTAGCAAGAGTCATAGTAATCACTCAAGGCAACTTTTTTAATTTTCACCTCTTATGCACTACTTAACCACCCTTTTAGGTTTTCAACTAAGTATCATACCAACCTACCACACTTTTGGGTTTTCAATAGGCTAGTTTAACCAAGTGGCCACCCTTTATGGGTTTTTAACCATCCTAGCCCCGTTTGTCTCACTAGTCATTCCCAATACAAAAATTTGTTCAAAATTATACAAAATTTTTCAAAAACTTACGCATTTCATAATACTCAACTAGTAATAGGTGGTGTTTATAATAAAGAATACTAGCTAGTAGGATCCTTGACCTTTGTCTGAGTAGTTGTGTATTATGCAATTTCTTGATGGAGTTTAGAGGGTGGCATGTACATAGGAACCTTGAACATGAGATTCACCTCATTGTATAATGGATCCAAGTTAATCTTGAATGTATCCCAATCTATCATGACTTCCTAGACCATGTGAATCAAGATGCACATTGGTTCATAACTCCCAATGGGTTCTTTCAATTCCTCATTCTATGCAACACTTAGGTTAGCCATGTTATTATTGACCTTCAATTAGATCTCTATGCTCAATTGGTCTAGCTTTTCTACAAATCTCTTTATTTGTTCCCCTACAAATGTATTGCATCATAATTATTATTTCTAGATAAGAAGTCAATATTGCACATTATCTTGAGCATTAAATGATTGTTGGAAAGTAAGTTTAGTTTCTTCAGTTGACGTAGTTGGGTTGTGTGTGATTATACAAGCTATGGTAGTTACATTGAAGTCTACACCAGAGTTGGTTAAGGAATTGTCTAGCTATTGCTTCCAATCAAAAATACTACATGTGAGTTGATGTGCTTGAAGGGTTATGATGTCTCACATACCTTGATACTCCTATAATAGAGTAATCAAAGTCATGGTATCATTCTTCATGTTGTATCCCAATTTTCCCAATGCATAAAGTTTTTGCATGGTACACTAGTCTTTAGTAAGATTTGTTATCAAGGTCATGAACCTTCAATGATCCAACATGATTTTTTCATTAATGACTCATAATCCAAACTTAGAAAAGTGTCTTCAATGGCCTTCACTACTTCATGTAATCATGCCCATAGTTTGATGTTCTCAGCCCTTTTTTGGTCCTACTCTTTCTCTATGGAGACCACTTTTTATGTGATAGATTCTTGGAATGTTGTGTCTCCCTTCACTTATTTATTTAAGGGCAAGTGAGATACATCCAATAATGCTTCCTGCCTGATCAAAATAGTTGTCAATATACTAGATGTTGTTGTAGGATCCTATTGTGGCATGGTGGCTAGAGGAAGGGAAAAAGTGGTGCACTGAGTAGTGACTACTAGAACATCCCATAGCCATACACCTCCTAATGGAAATTATGGCAACTTATATTATTCTTACATCATGGTGGGTGATTGCTATTACATTGTGGCCTCTACTACTAGCTTCACTTACTACATAGTGTCTTCATCCTTCTTTTATCTATCCTCTTCCTCATATTTTCTCTTCCTAACTTATTCCTCCATCTTCATTTTCTCCTCCTCTTCTTCTTGTTTCTTCTTCTCTACTTCCTACCTTCTTTGGTCCTCTTCCTTCCTCTTCCTTTTTCTATCTCTTCACCTTCCTCTCTATCTTTCTTCTTTCTCTCCTCTTTTTATTCCTTCTACTTCTTATCTTGTTCTTGATTCTACCTATGTTCCTCTTCTTCTTTCTTCTTTAATTCATATTCTTGTGTAACTTGGACCTATGCTTATCATTGTCATAATACTTCATCATGTTGTACCTTAATCTTGGTAGCTTCCTCTACCTATTGTTGGGCCTAGGTTGTTGCATCTTGTTGTCATTTTTGTGCTTCTTCTTTTTTCCTTTTTCTCTTTCTCTTCTTATACTTGTTGTGTGACACCTATTTCTTGAGCTTGTTGGGCCATATTGAGCCTTTTTTAAGTCGAGCTCTACATCCTTGGCTTTTTTGGAGGCCTTCTCTTCATTGGCTTGCTATGTTTCTCTTCTTCCTTATTTTTCTTCTTCTCTTCCTTTATGATTTTATGTTCAACTGTGTGAGTGGCTTCTTCTATTATAGACTATTTTTATTTGGTTGTACCCTAATTTGGTATAATTTCTTCCTCCTCATATGCCTATAATAATTGTGGAAAGTCTTTGGGTTGAACCTTTAAACTATGTAAATTATTGTTTCTTTCTACATTTGGTGACTAGTCTACATCAAGGTGGTGGTGTAGAAGTTTTTAGGGTAGGTTGTGCTTCTTGTTCAGTAGCTATCCCACTAAATTTACATTCTTTGAGTGTAGGTGAGACTTGGGTCTCTCATCTCATTCATGACCTATGCATAATTTATTTTGGTGGACTCTCTGATAGAGGTTTTAAAATGACATCAGATTGAAAAGTTAGACCAGTCACTGGTGGGAATAATTACATTCTATGTCATAGTTGTTCTTCCTCTTCTTTAAATATATCCATAATGATGGAAGGTGGATAGGTGGGGAGTTCCACCCATAGTTTTGGTGGAACCTACTTTTGGATTTGCATGGTGCACACTGCCTTCTAGAAAAATAATTAGTTTTCTTCCTCCTAAACATAGTAGTCTCCATCTATGTCTGCCAACATGACTTGGTAGACCTCTTACACATTAGTTCCCATCTCCATGAGGTCACAAGAACCAACTATCTATGGTATCTTTGGGTCATCCTTCCTTATTTCTATATTTCATATTTTGTGCTTCAAAGGAGGTGACACCAAGTGAGGGTCTACTTTGCATTTCCCCTTTTATTATTGTGAACTAGATTCTAGCTCTGATGTTTGCACTATAGGAATATTTTTGCTCAGTGGTATGTATTACAGATGGGTTTCTCTCCTTGCTACATACTCATTTTTTATATCCACCTCAACCTACACCATCTCCATTGTGATGAAAAATGAAAGTGGTTTGAAGGGTGAGCATGGTAGCTCATGGATTGTAATGAAAACTCCATTTGGTAGTAGTGTGACATTGACATGTTGTCCCAAATATTAGAGGACATCTGGTGGGACTCAAGAGTGTGTTGTGATGAGATCTAAACACTCCTCCCACCATGATTTTAACTTCCCATCATGTGTGAGGGCTCCCCATTCCTACATCTAACTCTATGTCTAGGTGCACTTCCCCTTTGGGTAACTTCCACTAAGCAAAACACAGGAGGATCAACAACTAGTACTAGAAGGTTTCCTTTGGATTACTATGGAACTTATCAATGTTCTTGATCAACTTTTGTACAAAATATTCATGCTAATTAAATTACTCACCTTGGTATATCATCCCATGAGCTATAACCACAACTCCCTTAGGTGTCTATTTGGCAAACTTGGTCATCTACCAAAAGTGCCTAGTGATACACTAGATGAGGATATGCATAGGTTAATTTTAAATCTCATCAATTAGGATTCCTTGATTTTATCACACATATAGATCATAGATTTATTATAGAATTGGTGGTGTCTTGGTCTTATATAGCAACAATGAGTCTCCTCATACGAGTATGCCCAATGCTCAGGCCATAGCCTATGTGTTAATGATGACCATCTCATTTGGTCCCAAATATATAGCTCTATCATTATATCATCCAAGTAATACTTGAATGATTTCACCCATTTCACCAAAGGTTTGCATTTAGAGTAGGTACTCAATATCTGTATTTTATAATCTATGGGGAACCGTAAGGGTAAGTGATTATACAACATCTATAGGGTCTGGTTAGAATATCTTTTGCTCATCTTCATGTAGGTATTAGAATGGCTCCTAATCATTATATTTTGTCTAACAAAGTACCATGTCAACACCCATGGCTTCATTTTGTGCTTCTGAGAGGGGTCAGAATATTGGCATAGTGTCCATGACTATGTGAGAATGAATTTGAGTGCATTTGAGTGCTCTATGCAAAATAAATGGTTCATATCTTTTATAGCTACATCTCTAAAAAAATTTCTAAGAATGAAATGTGGAAATGGAGTTTAAACTTAGATTTTTATAAACTTCTCACCTCTTGGCTTATGTATTGAGGTTATGCCTAGATATCTACTCATATTGAATGCAATGGTAGATGTGGTGAATTAATTTCCTATCTATCCATTAAAGTAGTTAATTGTTGGCACATGTTTGGAATTAAGAAATTATGACCTTAGGTGTCTATACAAGAGGTATGAGCTAGTGATCTTGACTAGCCACCAATTTGTTGAAGATCACATTCATCTACCCTTATCTCTTACATTTATTTCTAGTAGATGACCGTTATTTAATGGATAACTTTAAAATGTGATGTTTTAGCTACTTTCTGAGACTTAATATTTTTTGCTAGCTCCTTTTTGACTTTTATGTCGATACACATGGATTTTCCTATGCACATCTAGTGCACTCAATGCTTGGTCTAGGTATTTCACCATTTTCATTATTAAGATCATCTACAAACAAATAAAAAAACACACATAGAAAACTTTTAAATCCAAAAAATTCTAATCTACATGGTACTACTTAGCTTGTAAAATGAGATCAACTAGACTATTGGTAGTAGGGCTTAATCCTACAACCATTTAATCACCTTGGTAATACAATTCCTATAGGTCCCTTAAAACTACCTTTCCTTGATATGTTAAGTCATGAATAATGTAAGTCCCTTTCTATCTTATTTGTAATTTTCTTGGGAATGCTCTGAACTGGCTATCATATAATAAAACTAGTTGATCCTTATGGAATTCCTTGTGGTGCAAGTTTTTACCATGCCATGATTTTTTATTTTGCTTATATACTTCCTACATCCATGTTGTTATTCTTTTTAACTCATCCATTATATTCAATTCCAAGAGTCAATTGGTAAGAGATTCTTGATCTCCTAAATGCATGACCATAGTGATGTATAGGCTAAGCACTAGATACTCCATTGGCATGATTACTTCCTGACCATACACCAACTAAAATGGTGTAAATCTTATAGCTCTTTTATAATTTATGAACTATGCCCATAATATCATAAGAATTTGATCTTCCCAATCATCATGATTGACATCATATATTTTTGTGAGCATTTTCCCTAATACCTTGTTTGAAGCTTCAGCCTATCCATTCACCTACAAATGATAGGTAGTGTTTTTATGATGCACAATCATAAATTCTTCCATCAAAGCTTTGATGGTATTATTGAGGAAGTGTGTTTCTCTATCACTAACTAGTTTGATCAAACATCTGAACTTGGTAATGATGTTTTCATATAATAACTTTACTACATCCTTTGCATCATAGCTAGGTGTGGTAGTAGCTTTAACCCATTTAGTGAAATAGTCTATCATGGTAATGATATACCTAGACTTGTTGTGCTTTCTTGGAGAGTTGATTGGTCCTACAAAATCAATACCTCACTATTCAAATGGTTGCTCTAGTAATAAGGGTTGTAATAACATCTCATATTTTTGGAGTGCTTTTCCCACATTTTGGTGGACATCGTAATGTTACACAACTCTATGTGCATACTAAAACAAATTCAGCCACCACAGTCCACTCTATAGAATCTTTCTAGAAGTATCCTTTCCTATGAAATGTCCTCCTATGACTCCTTAATGAGCTTCCTCTACGAGTTGAGGTTGTTCATGTTTGAGGACAAACTTGTGTAAGACTTCATCCTTTCCCAAGTGATATAGCAATCCATTACTGATAGTATAGGGTAGTGCTTTGGTTACAAATTTCTTTTTATCCCATTCTTGAAAATGTGTAGGGAAGATTCTTTGCTTGAGGAAGTTGGCAATAGCTTTGAAGTTTTCAAGAATCACAGAGACACAAAAGAGTTATGCATCAAGTGAATCTTTTTATAGTTATTCTAACTCTTTTCCATTCAAAATTCAACTAAGGTGGTTAGGTCCCATATTTTATCTACTTTGTTTTACATTTATATAGAATTTAAATTCTTGAAACAACATTAGTTGGTGAGATATTCATCCCCTTAGCATTGGTTTGTTGACCAAGTAGTGTAGAGCTTAATGGTTTATGAAAACTTTGAATGGTGTCACCAAAAGATAGTGCTAGAATTTTTGTAGTGTGAATATAATGGCCAATACTTCCCATTCTATGGTTGTATAATTTAACTCTGCATCAAACAATTTTTGTCTAGCAAAGTGAATAGGATGATCAAGTGCACCATATTCAAGTTGTGCAAGTACTACACTAACTACAATGCATGAAGCATCTACATGTACATGAAATGGCTTAGTCTAGTCTAGGAAAACAAGTATAGGCACAATGACTAGTCATTATTTGAGCTCAATGAAAGATACTTGGAATTAATATGTTCATACAAACTTAGAATTCTTGCATAGTAAATCTTCCATTAGAGATGATATCATTACCTAGCCTTTGATAAATTTTTGGTAGTATCATGTATGTCTGAGAAAGGAGCACAATTAAATGGAACTAATAGGTGGTGGCATAATTAGGATTAGTGTGATTTTATCTTGATTTACCAAAATGTCATCACTGCAAACAACATGTCCAAGTAAAACACCAAAAGGTGTAAAGAATGAACATTTCTTCAAATTTAAAGTGATGCACAAAGCTTGGCATCATTCTAACATAAAACACAACTTGGAAAAATGATCTTTAAATAGGAATAAAACTACCTGATCATATAAATAAACTTATAAGAAATCATGGATGAAATCTTTGAATGTTTTAACTACTGCATGTGAGAACACCATAGGTGCATTCTTCAGACCAAATAGCATGACTTTGTATGAAACATTACCCCACTCTATTGTAAAATTAATTTTGGCTTGATCCTCCTCTATGATCATAATTTGATAGTATCCACTAAACCCATATGTAAATGAATATACTTTGTGGCCTATGACATACTCCAAAACTTCATCGATAAATGGTATGGGGAATGGGTCATTTACATAGGCATCATTCAGAATGTGCTAGTCTCTACATACCTAGTTTTTTCCTATTTTATTGGGATATAGTACCATTAGGCTTACCTAGTCCTCTTTTTCTACTACATAGATTATCCTTGTGTCTTGCATTATATCTAGTTTTGCCTTTAAGTTAGCTTCATATTGGGATTGAGTTTATATGGTCAATATTGACTGAATTTGACTTTTTTAGTCAAATTTAGGCAACCCTATGGAATTTTTTTAATTTTAAACATTTTAAGGGGTTCTAAAATGTTTTAATATGAAGTATTACTTATTATATGATGTCATTTTAGGTTATTTTAGCTTTAGTCTTAGTCACATTAATCAATTTGTCCATTTGGGGTCATTTTATGTACTTCTAGGGGTCATTAATGCAAATGGAATGTTTCCCAAGGTGATTAAGTGTCATATTTTCATGTAAAACGTCCAAGAAGTAAAATTTACTATTAGATATGTTAGTTACATCAGAATTTTGTAGGTTCTCTAACTAAAACTTTAGAAATTAGTTTAAAATGATATAAAATGGCACTTGTACAAATTATTGGGAAGTGTGCCACATGGGAGAGATCATGATGGGTATACTCATCCTTAAAAAAATCACCTACACACTTGGTTTGATCTAAAAAAATCATTTATATGCCAAAACCATTTTACACATTTCTTACTTGTCTTGGCAGATTAGAGTGACCCTCAAGTTTTTGCTTAGTATGGGAAGCACAAGTAGTTTCAAAAAAAATGATTTTTGGAGATAACATTAAACTAAGATACCTTAATTTTAATTTATTTATTTATTATATTTGTCAAATATACTATATGAACCATTTCTAACAAGTTGACTATGGAGATTTGATAGTTGTTTGGTACACCTTATAGGTTTTACTCCATTTCTACCAAATCAGTATGAACCAATTACTAGTGTTGGCTCTAGAGGATTTTATATTCCTTATTATATGTCCTTAAATATTTTTTACATGATTTATGCATGTTTGGATGAGAAAAATTGGTCTATCATGCATAGAGGTGTCACCATGTGTAGTTTCAATTGGAGGGCTTTGATTTGTTGAGTGTTTCTCTCCTATAGGTGTCTCTTTCAACTAATAAGGAGTTTTATATCAGACCCTAAGTCATGTGATCATCTATTTTATGTTTAAACTTCACCATGTCACTCCTTAGATTGCTTACTAGCTTGTTCCCCTCTATAGTCAACTCCTTGCACATTTCTAGTTACAGTCTCATATATGAATTGGTTCATCATGTCTATGAGGTTGTAGTTGAGGTGTATTGGTATATCCAAGACTTGAAGAGTTGAATTATGTCCTTATTCATGTTTTCTAAAGTAAAAATTTTGATCACATGCTCATATGTCATTCCAAATAGCCAATTAGTGCATTTGTCTACTCTTTTTCACATATGTGCAAGTGTCTCCATGTTGTAAAAAGTGTTTTGAAGCTAGTTTCATGGTTTTAAAGGATGGATACCATATTTTTTTAAGATTAATTATGGAATTTTGATATTTTTTAGCTAGTTCACCACCATGTTTACCTCCATTCTATGATTTACCTGTATATTCTACCTAAAACATGCATTTATAGGCCCCTGATGATGTCATGCTAGTTTAAGGGGAGGTGGATATGTGTTAAAATTCCTTTTTTTAATTTTATGTACATTTGGAGGTTCATCAAGGCATGTGATTCTCTTGTATACTCATGGTTCATAGTGTTCCACACCCCAATACACTGTTTGCTTCTCAAAACAACCTTCCACAATGGATTGAGCATAAGTTCAGATGTGTATGGAAGGACTAAACTATTTTCATACTTCCTTTTTTCCATTTTCATGAAAATAAGTCCTTGATATACATATATAAAAATATTATAAGACAAGGGAATCATGAAATAAATTTGGAATGTTAAAGACTAAATTTAGGGATGGCATCTCTAAAATAACAAAATAGAGTTCCAAGAGGTTTTGGTGGACAATCTAAGACATGTTTGCAAGGTGTTTTGAGGAATATAAATGGGTGGACCTTATATCCCTATCATATTACAATGACCCTACCAATTTATAAAATTAAATGACAAGGGTAAGGTGTTTTTTTAAAGCTTTAAAGGTGCCTCAGAACATACTAAAACTAAGTAGTAAAGTCTATAGGGTTTTGGTCTAAAAGAGACTCCTCTTCAAGTAACTTGTCATACCTTGACTGATCATCATGATTAAATGACTCTAAATGACCCAAATTCACATTCATGACTAAAGGACCATCTTTAGAGGTTTGAATATGGTTTTTACTCCTTACACACATGACTTATCCATACATTATCCTAAAAGTGCATCTATAGCCAAGGTGGAGTTTCAAGCTTGGAAGAAGTCCTTTCTTGCATTGATGGAGGTTAGGTTATATTAATGGTTTCAAAGGATAATTATAAACTCTATAAAAGTTACAAACCTCTTTATGAGTAAAAATGCTTGTTTTTTAAACCTAAGAGCACCTATAAAGGTCAACAGATGCAGGATTTCTTAGTCCTATAGGTAGGGAGGACTAAATTATGAGATAGGTGATGGTAAGGCCATTATCAAAGGTTTTTATGTGAAGTGAAACATGAAAAAGGATGTGTTTTTTGTTTTAAATATTAATTTAGGTTTTTACCCTATTCCTAGTGCTTAGAACATACTCAAGTACTCCTCAGGAATGGAGAATGGCCACCTATAGAAGTTAGATAGTTTTGGTGAAAAAGTAGTGAGTATACATGCATTGTGATAGTGTTTAGCTATTTGATGTGGGTTTATATTTGATAAATTATGTTGTGACCTCCAAGGTTATATTATTAAGTTTTTTTCCATCATAATAACCTTACCCAAGCCTATGAATACCTATAGGTATGACCATAATGAACTTGTCCCAATCTTGAGCTAAATGGCATATAACTGGCCTGATGGCTATTAGGGGAGTGTTCATAAGGTTAACCAACTAATTTAAATTCAATGTAATTTTAAAAAGGTTTTAAAAAATCATATTAAAGACCTTCATGAGTCAAATAAACCTACATCTAACTCTTGGAAGAGGATTCTCTCAGCCACCAATCAAGAGATAGTTGTAGCTACAAGGACTATGGAACTCTTAGATGAGATGCCACTAGAAGAATAAATTTTTTGACCTTATGAGGTCTCATTAGGGTATAAAAAAATCATTAAAAATATATTTTTATCCCATTAAACCTATAGGAGTAATAAAATGTATAGGTGCATCAATCTCAGTTAGTAGGGTATAACTTGGCAAGGGTGAGTGAAGCCTAGACTATCTAGAGGTGAAAGGTAATTTTTAATGATCATAAGATGATCCACTATGATCCAATAGATTCCATAACATGCCCAAGACATTTCTAATGTGATAAAATGCCCTTCCCACTTGGCAAATGGACTACAATCCACACAAGCAAACTAGGAAACCTTTTGGTTCAAAGGGTAAGCATAAATAATCCACTTAGGAGAAAGGTTTTGGATGGTTTATCTCCATGAAAAAACATTTAAGGTGGGTATCATGTTTAAACAAACTATATGCATATAATTTTCTTGAAATTTTCATCCACAAGTGAATTTGGACAAAAATGCAGGAAAACATGGTTTTTTAGCCCCATTTTTAGATTACTTGAGTTGGTTAGGTACCTAAATTAGGGATTATGACCTTGAAATTTGGTAAAAATCCTAATTATGACATTATAAAACTATTAAAAAAAAATCCATGGGGATGAGGTCTATATCTCTCTATTTTGTCTCAAAGATCAATCACTCATGAAAATCAAAACTTTGGCAAGATAAGCAAAAGATGGCAAAATAAGTGAAGGACTTAAGTTGAGGCATTGTAATATTAAATGAACATTAGGTGATGAGTATGGAATATTTATGTAGGATAATGAATATTCACCCAATCTCTAACCCTCCAAAATGACCTAATTGTTCATGAACAGAGTCAAATTAGGCAAGTTCCCACTAGGCTTAATTGGCAAATGAGAGAGAAAAGATGAAAAGGAGTGTTTTAAAGGTCATATTATGAATTTTTGAGTGTGAATTAAGTGTAAAAATTCATAATAAACAATCCTAAACATTTTATAATATCCCAAGTGATCCAAATTTGTAGGGGGTATGTCAAGCCCATCAGGCTTTAAGGAATCTTGGAGTCAATTGGGGGTCTACCTTCATTTCTGGGCCTTGATGAGCTCTCCATATGATTATGTAATGTTTATTGATTGTATTAAAACATATGTGTTCTTTTTTTATGAAAATAAACTTACATGAATATTTTTTTTGGCCTAGAGATAGCTCAAGCATGCAAGAAAGTGGAGAAACAAGATTGATAGGTCAAATTGTAAAGCTCATATCTTTTTGAAGGCTCTACATGGGAAAAAAAAGGGGTTAAGGAGAGTTATAAAAGGTCCTAATCAAAAAAAAAATTGTCATTGTTTTATAATTTTAATGTTCCATCTATATGAATAATTGTTAAGAACAAAAAATAGTCTAAAACCCTAATAAAACCCTTAGAAAAACCTGATGGAGAACACAAGCATGGAGAGCCATTAACATGGCATATTTTTGAAAGGAAAAGTATTGGATCATGGATAATACTCACTCAATCTCCCACCCATGCAAATAAGATGTACAAAACTATAGGGATAGCATGCAAAATATTATTTCTTTCACCATTTTCTATGTTTTATAGGTTCTAAGAGGTTTGAGAAGATTCAATAAATTTTGGAGAGAGGATAAATACCTATTATAAATATTTATGGTAATTTTATTTTATAAAAAAACTTCTAAGTGTCCTAACTAGAGCTCTTCTTTTAGCCAGTCAAAACTAGCATAGTAAGCACAAAAATGAAAAGTGTGGAAAACTCAAATGGATGTCTTTTTAAGGTGAATTTGAGAATTATAAGACCATGGAGGGTATTTCCAAGTGTAACCAACTCCATCCCATGTATTTTCATGGAAATTTAAGGCATTTTTGAGGCCAAGTGTGAGGGGTGATTGAAATAAGGAGTTTTCTAAATTATAGACAATGATTGCTTCATTCCAAGAGTTTCCAAAGAATTAGGAATGTAAGTAATGAATGTAATTTCATTATTAAATACCTTAAATCTTATTCCCATCATTATACCTATACATATTCAATTATGGGATGTTTAAATAGGTCCAAATGATTGAGGTAATTTTTTTAGCCAAGGAATTTTGAGACACTTTTCATCAGTTTCATGAGTTATATAAACATTTGGACCCCTAAAATTTCATGGCTCATTTCACATCTATTCCCCATGAAATTTTAAGCTCCTTCCTTGTATTGGCATGTGTACAAGTGACCTTTGGGCTGTCATTTCCTTTAACCTCTCTCAAAAGCTATAAATATGGACTCTTTTGGCTCTTTTGGGCAGCATCTATTAGTTGATGGTGAAACCCTAGAAAATTTTTTACTTTAATAAATCTTGAATAAATAAAAAAGTGTTAATCCTACTTAAATTTTTTGCATTTTATTGTTAGTGAAATCTTGTTGGTCTTGTCCAGTAGAAGATCTTCTTTTCTACCATGTTATCCTTGATTGTCTACCAAGTGTACAGAAAGGATATTGTTTTAGGTCTTTTTTGGTATTATTTTATAAGTGTATTTGTGTATTATAAGTGTTTTATGACTTTATTCCCTCATGGGTTCATCCATTACCCTCCTAAGTATCAAATACCTTCTTGAATCTCACATATGAAACATTGATGTGATAATGCATCTTGAGTTGTGAGTTATGTGTAAGAAAAGCTTTTTTTGTCTTTAAGTAGTATATATTCAATAAAATAGGAGGAGATAAAAACATTATTGCATCACCTTTTAGTTTTCTTAGTTTTTTCCTTACCCCTTTTCATCCACAAGTTGATAGGTAAAAAAGTGCTTCAAAGAGTGCATAAAGGGAACTAGCACTTCTAAAGATTCATCTCTCAACATTGCCACCCATATAAAGAGGGATGTTTCCATTATGCCACTTGGATTAGGAGATATAGGCATATCCTTAGGGGTGAAAATCCAATTGTAAACATTTTTTGGCATGCTCAGTGGGACTCTACGTCCTAAAAGATTGTCCAAGATTGGTATTAGTCTTAGCATAGTTGCAGCTACAAGAACATCTACATTCAGTACTTGGTGACTCCACTAAAATTTTAAATTATTTGTTTTTTGATCAATTCCTAATTTCCATGTGAAATGTGACCACTAGGTATTCTACTAAAGTTATACCCTTTGAGTTTCTATAATTACCTCTATATTCTACCAAAAGGTTTAGGTTTGTGAATACCCATCCTTATTCAAGAGAGTTGGTGTTTAATAAATCTAAGTTATTATTTATTTCAATCCCTAATACTCATAATTCACATTCCAATATGGCTAGAAACCAAACTTTTGTAGCCTTCATTAGATCATCTCCTTTGAATCTTGCCCAATATGACCAAATTCCAGGAGCAGCCCTTAAGAGTATTCCATATTTTAGTGGAAAGGGTCATATTAATACCAGTAAACATATTATAAACATATAAAACTTACGTAATATATGTAATATCATTCAAAATAATTTGGCTATTAGGTTGTTGGCATTGTCCTTCAAAGGAAAAGCTTTGGATTTTTATGGGACTCTACATGAAATTTCTATTGGTTCATGGGATGAATTGGGAGATCTATTGACTATGAGGTTTGGAGAGAAGAGTGATCATCTATCTCTAGATGATAAATTAACCAATATCAAGAGGTAACCATAAGATTTTATGCAAGATTTTAACACTAGATTTCAAAAAACATGGATCGAATCCTAGCTTTAGTGAGACCTACTCTAAATTATGCTTTCTAGTACTATGTAAAAGCATTAAATAGTGATGTATCCATGATGATCCAATCCATGGGTAGGAATACACTCCCTAATACCTATTATATATCCATAAATGTTGAGAATTATCTTTTTCAATTATGGAAGATTGCTCCTAGGCCACCAATGCCATTGTTCCCTGATTTTCAACCTCTTAGTCAAGTCACATTACCTACCTTAGCTCCTTTGCCTATCCATGAAAATTATACCATTATCCTAAATAATGAGATCCATGAAGTTAATATTTTACTCCAAAGTTTTACCAATTAATTGGTTTCTCTTAAAAGGAAACAAGCTAAAATTTATAGGCCATACCAATCCTACAATTAGTTTGGACAAACCAATAGGCCTCCTTTCCAAGGTAATGCTCAAGGATAAGGTCAAATCACACAAGCTAGGACTTATAAAAACTAAAATCCTAATGCTCCCTCATCCTCTAAATATCTTTTCCCCAACCAAACTAACTTGTTTCAAGAACATCCATGCTATCAATATTTTGAGCAAAATCAAGAACAAATTGCTTATGAAAATGAAATGCAAAATCAAACCATGGAAATATAAGGCAATCAACTTTCCCAAGTCCCAATATTTGAGGGACCAATGAAAATTGGAATGGAAAATTTTAAACAACAATCTGATCCTACCCTCATAAATCATTTTGAGGGAGAGTTTTATACTATTGATCAATTGTGGAATTCAAACAATATGAATATTAGTGTGGCATCTAACACTAGGTCTAAAAAAGGGTTGTTGAAGAGGAACAAGGAGAAAAATAAGGACCTATTTTAGTCCCTACATCATTTCCAATGGTGATTTTGTCAAATTTATCTCCTAGAGTGCAAGATGGCCAAAAGTTTCAGAATGTAAAGACAGCTCCTTTTCACCCACCTTCACAAGCTACACCACAAGGAGCTAGTATTTCTAAGGATCCCTCAAAGGTGAGAAACTCTTCAATTAATGTTGTGTACCAGATGAATAAGCTAACCATGAATTTATCATTTTGGGATTATTTTGGAATACCAGTGTATAAATATATGCTCCAAAAAGAATTAAAAGTATTAGGTAAGTAAGTTGGCTCATCTAGGAATGGAAATGTTATCCTTATTAATGGAACTCAACCTATTGTTGGTCAAGTGAAGAAGAATGAAAAGACTCCTCAATTTTAATTATCCCTAATCATTAATGATTTATTATTCCAAATTTTCATTATAGATATTGGAGCTAGTACTTCATTTATGCCTAAGTGTATAGTGGATAAACTAGGCCTCAACTATGAGCCAATGACTAAGGCAGTCTTATAATTATATGGATCACCAACCAAGAATTTGGGGGTATATAAAGATTTAAATTTGATCTTACATTCTTTTCCCACATTTTATATTCCCCATGATGTGGTTGTGGTATATTTACTTACATACTTTGCCTTTTGCTTGTCAAGAGAGTTTACAGCTAAGATAAGTGGATACTTGGAAATCAATTGGTCCTACATGGTGTTTAAGACATAGTATGATACGAATTAGAACATATCCATCATAATAACTTGGATCCTTACATTACTAAAGTGTAAATTTTAAACTATGCCATTATTGATGAGGAAGAGCTCCACATAGACCAATCTTCAACATCTTCTCTTGAAGGAGTTTTTGATTTGTACTTAGATGAATGGGGAGATGAACATTATGAACATGATCCTTAAAAATTCATGGAGGAATCTGATCTTGGGGTGTATTTTATGCATTATGAGGACTCTTTCATTCTAAATTTAATGAAACCAAGTGAAGATATAGGTGGTTTATGGTAGCTTTTCTTTGATGGGTCAAGAAGCAATATTGAGGTAGGTGGTGGAGCAATATTGGTTTCCCCTTTTAAATAAAGGTATTATTCAAATTTTAGGTTTAAATTTTCATGTAATTTTAATTTGGTATAATATTAATCCCTCATTTATGGCCTTGAGTGGGCAAGGAAAAGAGGTGTCAAGGAATTGCAAGTGTTTGCTGATAGTGAGTTAGTTGTGAATCAAGTGAGAGGGTAGAATTTGACCAAGAACTCTTTTCTTAAATCCTATAATCATAGAGTGTGGGATATTTTGGAATATTTCCAAGATTTCAAAATCACATCTATTCCAAGAGAGGACAACAAGCATGTTGATAGGTTGGTATCAATTGGATCTTGGTTTGATGTTCCAAAAGGGATGAAAGAGGATAAGAACCAACCTCATCTAAAGGTGATTATAAGGCCCTCCATACTAGATAATGTCACTAATTGGAAAGTGTTTTATATTGATAAGCAAATATCACTTTTCATATAAGAAGAGGCTGATTTTTTTGCCAAGAATCAGTCCAAACTACAACAACAATATGGAGGGAAGATTGTCTAATTGAAATCCAACAAGCTTCCTAAAGACCTAGTTACTCTTGAGAGCATATTCAATAAGGATGACAAGATAAATAAAGATAAGGTAAGCATGTATACAAATAAATATAACTATGATAAGGTATAAATATTTAAGGATAAGTTACTTACACTTGGAAAAGTATGTACTAGTCAAGAGAAGCATGCTTTCATTGAGTTATGCAAGGAGTTTTTTGATGTCTTTGCATGGGAATATAGTGATTTGAAGGGTTTTTATCCAATCCTATCTCAACACACCATATATATAGTTGATAATTCCAAACCTATTAATAAAAAAAAAAGGCCAATCAATCCTACAATTGAACCCCTCATGAAGAAAGAGCCGCTAAGTTGATTGAGTCTAGATTCATCTTTCCTATCAAGAATTCATCTTGGCTAGACAACTTAGTCCCTATTAGAAATAAGAATAAGGATATCAGGTTGTGTGTTTATTTTATGGACTTTAATAGAGTCTCTTTAATATATCATTATCCCCTTCCTTCTATGGAACAAATTCTACAAGTTGTGGTAGGTAGTGAGAGGTTTTCTCTCCTTGATGGGTATTTCGGATACAATCAGATTTTAGTGAAGGAGAGTGACCAATATAAGATAGCCTTAACTAATAAATGGGGTAAATATGCCTATATAAAGATGAATTTTGGATTTTTTAATGCAAAATCTACATTTCAATGTGTAATGGATATGGATTTTCAAGGACTAATCAATGACATTGTGTTGGTGTATCTTGATGATGTAATAATTTTATCCAAGGATGCAAAGGATCACTTGAATCACTTAATGATGATTTTTTAAAGGTGTAGAGAGTTTTGTATCTCTCTAAACTTAAATAAATGTGTGTTTTCTATCCATGAAGTCAAACTCTTAGGACACATTGTCTCTAATAAGGGCTTATCCATAGATCCTGAAAGGGTGAGTACCATCTTGGCGTTGTCTTTACCTAAAAATAAAAAAGGTTTGAAAAGTTTCTTTGGGAAAATAAATTTCATAAGGAGATTAATTCCTAATTTTTCCAACTTGTTCAAGACTCTAACCTCCATGTTAAGAAAGGATGAAGTGTTCACTTGGACAAGAAGGAGGAAGGAAAGTTTTGAAGAGATCAAACAAGCCATTGCTCAAGCTCTAACCTTGCAAGTCCTAATTTATAAAATTATTTAAGTTTGTATACTTTTGGAAATGAAGAGGTAATCTATATCATTCTTACTTAAGAAAATGATGAAAATTTAGATCAGCCTATTGCTTTATTTAGTCAAGGTTTATAAGGCTATGAGGTAAAATACACCTATGTTGAGAAGTAAGTGTTGGGGATCAACCAACAATGATTACACTTGTGAAAGCAATAAACGTGGAATTAAATCAGATAGATAAGTAACTAGAATGATAAATAGCAAAGAACAAGAGATACAAGAAACCACCCTGAAAACTTGTATTAAACTCTTTACAAAAGGAATACAATTGAAGAAACTTCTTTCTTCCACACCTCTCTCAGATGCACAAGATCTCTCTCTAGATCTCTATTCCTCAAGAGCTCTCTCTCTCAAGTACAATCAACTCCAATAACCTAGATTGATACAACTCTGTACTGTCCTTCAAACATTCACAATGTTCTACTCATATAATAATAAGCTAAGAAGATCTTTCCTACATATAGAATTAGGAAACTTGAGCATGCACTTATAACCAACAGTTAAGCCTCTTGAACAAGGGCTCTAAAAACAATCTTGCTAATAATAGAAATGCAAACTTAAGACTAAGACTTAAACTCATCATGCAAACACTCGGTCTGTCCTCAAAAATAGCATTCTGGATGCACAGGTAACCGACGTCGGTTCCTACCTGTTTGCCTGTGACCGTCGTTGGCTGATCCTCTACCGATGCTAGCATTTCTTCAACTGCTCCTGACCGATGTCGGTCGCTCCTGACCGATGCCGGTGACTGTGTAAACCTGAAACTTATCAAATGCGCTCCTTGGTGAAGCTTTTAGACTCCACACCTTAACAGTAAGTACTTTCAATTATTAAAATCCTAAATAAATTTAGGCATATGTTATCTAATAAAAATATCCACATATTTTTACCTCATCTTAGTGTCAAAGACTTTCTCTTAAGTAGAGATTTAATTAAAAGAGGGTTGGTTGGATCACAAAAGTAGAGTATGATGTGGAAATCAAGATAACCAAGCTAGTGAAAGGGAAGGGGTTATGTGAGCATCTTACTTCAGATTTGAAGGAGAAAAAAGAGGTTTTTTTGGCACTCGATGATGACCCTATAATAGTTTCACCTTCATCAATGAGAATTTGACATAAGATATGATCCATTTTCTTCAAACCAATGAGTGTTCACAAGGCCTAAATAAAGCTAGAAGAAGTCACTTTAGATTACAATCCATTCCTTATGTACTTATTGATGGAGTATTATTTAGGAAGGAATTTTTAGGTGTGTTATTGAGATGCATTTAATTAGATCAGGTTGATAAATTACTATTTGAGTTTCATGATGGACCAATTGGTGGTCACTTTGCTCCAAAAACCATAGTTGCTAGGATTATGAGGGTTGGATACTTTTGGCCTAATCTATTCAAAGACACCCATGTTTGGGTAAAAAATTGCCTAAAATGTTCTCTATTTTATGGTAAACAAAATATTTCTACCTTGCCTCTTCATCCACTTCAAGTTGATGCAGCTTTTATGCAATGGGGTTTGGATTTCATAGACCTAATCAATCCACCTTCTAGTGTTGGTCACAAGTGGGTGTTGACTGCTACAGATTACTTTACAAGATGGGTGGAGGCTATAGCTCCCAAGGAGGCAAATGAAAACTTATTTATATACTTCTATGAAGGTATAGTAACAAGGTTTTGGGCTCTTTCAATAATAATTTTAGATAATGCATTGGCTTTTCTTAGAACAAGGAAAAGTGAATGGGCTTTGAAATATGGCATATATCTTATTACCTCCTCCAAATACTATCCACAATTAAATAGAATAGTTGAGTCCAATAATAAGAATATAATTATAATCATAAGGAGGACAATGGAGGAGAATCAAAGGACTTGGCATTCTAAGTTAAAGATAGCCCTTTGGGCTAATAGGATTACCCTAAAGAGAGCAATTAAGAACTCACCATACACACTTGTCTATGGGAGAGAAGATAGAATGCCTATTTTACTTGAGTTACCATCCTTATGCCTCACTTATCAACTGTAATTGATGGAGAATGAGATCATGGAAGTTAGTTATGTGAGTTGATGGAGCTTGAGGAAATAAGAGATCAAGTTATGTTATCTATGATAACTCACCAAGAATAAAAAAAGACATACTTTGACAAGAAATCCATGCCAATAAGTTTTAATAAGGGGTAAATCATCTTAAAGTGGGATGAAGATAGATCTAAACTTGGAAGACACACAAAGCTTGATGCTTTATGCAGTGGCCCATATGTGATCACACAATGCAAGTAACACAATGCTTTCCAACTCTTAAATTTAGATGGAGAGGAGCTTCATATCCCATTCAATGGGATATATGTCAAACATTGTTACTAAGGTTCACTTCTATCCTTGTACATAGTTTATTACTTTCCTTTTATTCCCTAAGTGCTTATGCACATGTGTGAGTTTTATCTTTTGTCTTGCTTTGTTTTATTTCTTACTTTATTAGTGTGGTGTGTTTGTTTTTATTTTGATTTTGTAAAATTCCTTGCTAGTTTTCTTCAATAATCTAATGACTCCATTGTTCCTTACTAGGATAAGGCTACTAGTCCTTAGTATAGCAGGCATACTACCCCTATGAGTCACTATTTTATTGACCAAATTTAACTTTTTGGTCAAATTTGGGCACCCCTAAGAAAAAAAAATTATTTTAAAAATTTTAATGGGTCCTAACATGTTGTCATAGGAATAATTAATTTTTATATGATGTCATTTGAGTTCATTTTATCTTTGGTATTAGTCACATTAATTACTTTATCCATTTGGGGTCATTTTATGTACTTATAGGGGTCATTAACACAAATATCATGTTTCCCAAGGTTAATAAGTGTTATATTTTAGTTTTAAACATCCTTTAATTCATTTTTATTGTCATATATGTTAGTTACATCAAAAAAAAATAGGTTTCTAATTGAAACTTCAAAACTTAGTTGAAAAAGAGATAAAATGGCACTTGTATGTTTTTTTGGAAGTGTGCCATGTGGGAGAGATCATGAGGTATCTCATCATCCTTATAAAACTCACATAAATTATTTTTTTGATCTTAAATAGTCTTTTATATGCCAAAACCATTCTACACATTTCTTGCTTTTCTTGGTAGACTGAAGTGACCCTCAGGTTTTTGCTCAGTACAGGAAGCACAGATAGTTTTAGACAAAATGATTTTGGGAGATTATATTAAAATTGTATAAATTAATTCTAATATATTTTTTTTGAATATTTTTCAACCATGTTGTATGAACCATTTCTAAAAAGTTGACTATGTAGATTTGATAGTTGTTTGGTGCACCCTATAGGTTTTGATCCATTTCTACCAAATCCATACAAACCAATTTGTAGTATTGGTTCTAGAGGATTTTTTCTTCCTTATCAGATGGAATTAATTATTTTTTTCATGATTAATTATGTTTGGATGAGTAAAATTGGTCTATCATGCAAGGAGGTGTCATCATGTGTAGTTTCAATTGAAGGGTTTTGATTTGTAGAGTGTTTCTCTCCTTTAGGTGTCTATTTCAACTAAGAAGGAGTATTATATCATCCCTTGAGTAATTTTATCATCTCCTTTATGTTAAACTTCACCATATCACTCCTTGGATTGCTTTCTAGCTTATTCCCCTCTATGGTTAACTCCTTACACATTTCTAGTTGTAGTCTCATATATGAACTGGTTCATTATGTCTATAATGTTGTAATGGAGGTGTATTAGTATATCAAAGACTTGAAGAGTTTAATTAGTTCCTTTTTCATGTTTTATAAACTAAAAATTTTGATCACATGTTCATAAGCCATGCTAAATAGCTAATTGGTGCATTTGTCTGCTCTTTTTCACATATGTGCAAGTGTCTTCATGTTGTAACAGCAGTTTTTAAGTTATTTTCATAGTTTCAAAGGATGGATATGACAATGTTTAAAGATTAACTATGGCATTTGGGTAGTTTTTAGCTAGTTCACTACCATGTTTACCTCCATTCTATGCTTTGCCCACATATTCTATCTAAAACATGTATTTATAGGACCTTGATGATGTCATATTGGTGTAAGGGGAGGTAGATATGTATTAAAACTCATTGTTTTCATTTTAGGAGTATTTGGAGGTTCATAAAGGTATGTGAGTATCTTGTACACTCATGGTTCATAGTGTTTCACACCCCAATACATTATTTTCTTCTCAAAACAACCTTCCATAATGGGTTGAGCATGAGTTCAAGTGTGTACAGAAGGACTAAAGAAATTTCATACTTCCTCTTTCCATTTTCATGATGATAAGGCCTTGAAAGACCTATATAAAAAATATTATAAGATAAAGGAAGCATGGAATCAATTTGGAAGGTCTAAGACTGAATTTGGGGATGGAATCCCTAAAAGAATAAAATAAATCTCCAAGAGGTTTTGGTGGACCTTCTAAGACATGTTTGTAAGGTGTTTTGAGGCATCTAAAGGGGTGGACCTTATATCCCCATCATATGAAAAGGACCCTACAAATTTTTAGAAGGAAATGACAAGGTGAAGGTGGTTTTATAAAGCTTCAAAGGTGCCTTAGAACACACTAAAACCAAGTAGTAAATTCTATAGGGTGTCGGTCTAAAAGAGACTCCTCTTCAAGAAACTTATCATACCTTGACTGGCCATTATACTTGAATGACTCTAAATGACCCAAATTCACATTCATGACTAAAGGATCATATTGAGAGGTTTGAATATGGTTTTTAATCCTCACACACATGACCTATCTGTACACTATCCTAAAAATGCATCTACAACCAAGGTGGAGTTTCAAGCTTGGAAGAAGTCCTTTCTTGCATAAATGGAGGTTAGGTTGTGTTCATGGTTTCAAAGGATAATTATAAAATATATAAAATTTAAAAGCCTCCTTATGAGTAAAAAATTTTATTTTTCAAACCTAAGATAACCTATAAGGGTCAATAGATGTAAGATTTATCATTCCTACAAGCAGGGAGGACCAAATTGTGAGATAGGTGCTGGTAAGGCCATTGGTGGTGCTGCTAAGGCCATTGGTAGAGGTTTTTATGTGAATTTAAATATTAAAAAGGATGGATTTTGTGTTTTAAATATTAATTTAGGTTTTTACCCTATTATTAGTGCTTAGAACATGTTTAAGTGCTCCTTAGCCATGGAGAATGACCACCTACAAGAGTCAAATAGTTTTGGTGGAAAAGTAGTGATTATACATGAATTATGATAATGTTCAAAAATTTGATGTCAGTTCAAAGTTGATAAAGTATTTTTTTACCTCAAATTTGATATTAGTAATGTTTTCTCGATCATAATAACCTTACCCAAGCCTATGAATACCTACAGGCATGACCATAATGAACGTGTCCCAGTTTTAAACTAAATGGCATACAATTGCCCTGATGGCTATTAGGGGAGTGATCACAAGTTCAAAAAAATAATGTAAAGGTAAGTTAATATTAAAAATGTTTCAAAAAATCCTATTAAATACCTTCATGAGTTAAAGATACCTATAGCCACCTCTTGGAGGAGGATTGTCTCAGCCACTAATCAAGAGATAGTTGTAGCTACAAGGACTATGGCACTCTTCGATGAGATGCCACTATAGGAATGAAGTTTATGAACTTATGAGGTCTCATTGGGGTCTAAAAACATCATTAAAAATATATTTTGATCCCATGAAAGTTACAATATTAATAAAATGTAGAGGTGCCTCGATCTCTATAAATAGGGTACAACTTGGCCAAGGGTGAGTGAAACCTAGACTATCTAGAGGTGAAAGGCATGTTGGAATGATAATAATATTACCCTATATGATCCAATATATTCCCTAACATTTCTAATACATTTTTAATGTGCTCAAATGCCCATCCCACTTGGTAAATGGACTACAGTCCTTACAAGCAAACTAGGAAATTTCTTGGTTCAAAGGGTAAGAATAAAGAATCCACTAAGGAGAAAGGTTTTGTATGGTTTAAAAGGATCCATGAACATAATTTGAATGTGGGGAGAATTTTTATAGATCATATAGGCATAGAATTTACTTTGAAAGGTCATCCACAAGTGAATTTGGACAAAAATGTAGGAAAATAGGGTTTTTTAGCCCCTTTTTTAAACAACTTGAGTTGGTTGGGTACTTAAATGACGGAGTCAAACCTTTCCCTTTGGTAAAGATCCTCATTAAGACCTTATAAAACTCTAATAATTTTCATTTTTACATGGGTATGAGGGATATATCTCTCTATTTTGTCTCAGATATCAGTCACTCAAGAAAATTAGAACTTTGGCAAGATAAACAAAATATGGAAAAATGAGTGAAGGACTTAAGTTGAGGCCTTGGGACCTTCAAGGAATATTTGGTGATGATTATATAATATGTATGGATGATAATGAAAACTAAATAAATATATAACCCTCCAAAATGACCTAAATATTCATGTAAAGAGTTAAATTAGGCAAGTTCCCACTTGGCCTAATTGGCAAATGAGAGAGAAAAGATGAAAATGAGTGTTTGAAATGTCATATGATGATTTTTAGAGTATGAATTAAGTGTAAACATGAATAATAAACCATCATGAACATGTTATAACATCCCAAGTGATCCAAATTTTTAGGGGGTATGCTAAGTCCATTAGCCTTTAAGGAGACTTGGAGTCAATTAGGGGTATACCTTCATTTCTAGGCCTTGATGAGCTATCCATATGATTGATTCATGTTTATGGAGTGAATTAAGACATTCATGATATTTTTTTATGAAAATAAACTTGCAAGAAGATTATTTTTGGCCTAGATATAGCTCAAGTATGCAATAAAATGGAGAAACAAGATCAATAGGTCAACTTATATAGCTCATGTCTTTGTTAAGGATATGCATGGGAACAAAAAGGGTAAGGGAGAGTTAGATAAAGTCATAAAAAACAAATTTTTGGAATTTTTTTAGAATTTAAATGTGCCATCTGTATGAACAATTGTTAAGAACAAAATATAGTATAAAACCCTAGTAAAACCCTTAGAGGAAACCGATGGAGAAAACAAGCATGGAGAGAAATTAAAATGGAATATTGTTTGGAAATAAAACCTATTTTATCATGGATAATACTCTCTTAGGCTCCCACCCATGCAAATAATATGTAAAAAACTTTACGGATAGCATGCAATATATTGTTTCTTTCACCATTTTCTATGTTTCATAGGTTCTAGGAGGTTTGAGAAGATTTAATCAAGTTTGGAGAGAGGATAAAACCTATTATAACTCCATATGGTCATTTTATTATTTAAAAAAACTTTTAAGTGTCCTAAATAGAGCTCTCCTTACATTCAGTCAAAACTAGCATAGTAAGCACAAGAGTGAAAAGTGTGGAAAACTCAAATGGATGTATTTTTAAAGTTAATTTGAGAATTCCAATACCATGGATGTTCTTTTAAATTATCATCCACTCCATCACATGTATTTTCATGGAAAACTAAAGGCATTTTTGAGACCAAGTGTGAGTGGTGACTAAAATAAGGAGTTTTCTAGACTGTAGATAGTGATTTCTTCATTTCATGAGTTTTCAAAGAAGTAGGAATGCAAAAAATGCATGGAATTGATTTTTTTAAGTTATTCCCTCTTATTCCCATCATCAAACCTGACCCTAGTCAATGATAGGATGTTCAATAGGTCCAAATGACTGAGGCAATTTTCTGAGCCAAGATAAGGAATTTTGAGACACTTTTTATCATTTTCATGAGTTTTATAGACATTTGGACCACCTAACATTACATTGATCATTTAAAATCTCTTTCCCATAAAATTTTAACCTCATTCTTTGAATTTACATGTGTACAAGTGACCTTTGGACTTCCCTTGCCTTATACCTCTCTCAAAAGCTATAAATATAGACTCTTTTGGTTCTTTAGAGTAGATTCCATTGGTTGATGGTGAAACCCTAGCTAATTATGTACTTTAATAAATCTTTAAGAATTAAACAATTTTTTTTCCTACTTACATGTTTTTCAATTGAGTGTTAGTGTAATATTATTGGTCTTGTCTAGTAGAAGATCTTTTCTAGCATGTTATCCTTGATTATCTACCAAGTATGAAGAAAGGATAATGTTTCGGGTCTTTTTTAGTATTATTTTATAAGTTTATATGTGTATTAGAAGTGATTTATTACTTTATTCCCTCATGGATTCATCCATTACCCTCCCAAGTGTCAAGTACCTTCTTGAATCTAACATATAAAACATTGATGTGGTAATGCATCTTGAGTTGTGAGTTGTGTGTAAGAAAATCTTTGTTTGTCTTTAATTATTATATATTCAATCAAATAATAGGAGATAAAAACATTGGTGCATTACCTTTTGGTTTCATTATATGTTTCCTTACCCCTTTTCATACACAATTTGATAGGTAAGAAAGTGCTTTAAAGAGTGCATCAAGAAAACTAGCCCTTCTAGAGATTCATCTCTCAACATTGTCATCCATAGTAAGAGGGATGTTTCCATTGTTCCACTTGGATGAGGAGAGATAGTAATCTCCTAAGGGATGAAAATAAAAGTGTCAGCATTCACTTCTTGATCAGACATGCACACTCTTTCAATTCAGTGTGCATCTCACCAAGAGATGGATCAGCTCCATGAACCTCTGAGAGCTTAGTGGGGTATACACCTTGTTAATCCCTTAGTATTTTTAAGGCTTTTGAAATTTTAGTCTTTTTCCAATAGTCACATATTCTTGCCAATTTTTGATCCTCCTCTATTTTGATGTTAGTGACATGATTCTTGAGAGGCTACTGATATATATTGCATTTTTATTCATCTATTGATTCCTAGATCTTCTTTTGCCCTTCCTTCTCTGGAATGTTGTGCAATGTATCTTCTTTAGTTAGTGTTGCACCAGTGTCCTTGAGTGGTTATACAGGTTTCTTAGGTCTAAATAAATAATTCAAATCTAAATATACATCAAAATCAAAGTTTTTAGTGTCTTATGCCTCATCCTAGATTCAGTGACAAGTTTATGTCAAAGCTTATTCTTTAGTCCTATCAGCTTTATACCTTTGAAGTGTGGAATTAATATTAAAAGCTACATTTTTATATATTTTTTATTTTGTTGTGGTGCTCACATTTTATATGTACCCATGACATAAAAACTACTTGAGCTTCTGAAGTGTGTTATGAACTAACAAATTTTCATCCTCAAAGATAAATTCTTTTATGAAGTTGCTCTACACTTTTTCCCAATGTTTGGTTTCTCTTCTATGATCCTAGTTCATGTACCATGTTTTAGGTAGTGAAGCTAGTGTATAATGAAAAATATGAACCCAATACTTGGGTGCCACATGTTCTACATTCCAAAAAATAATGCATTTATGTACATGAATCTTAGGGCACTCTCCTTCTTGAAAAAATGGCCAATTAGTGTAAATGAATTATGGAAACTAAAATATATTGATCATGAGTTCACAAGCATCATCCCACTCAATTTTACTATCTCAATGATTTTCCCTCTAGGTTGTAGTAACTCCCTTAGAAGCATAGCTTAGATCATTAAACCATTGATTAATATTCACAATATGAACTTGAAATCATAGAATATAATCATTGATATCCTCTATTGTATAGTATACAAGCATTTGTCACTCATACACAAATACCATCCTCATGGGTCAAATTTCATCGTAATCATAGGCCCAATTAATAAGATCCATATCTGAATCACCACTGATAGAAGAAGCTACTTCCTAGGGAACTGTGCCTTCCCTTGTTGGTTCTATGTAATCCTACATATGATCATCAGCTTGGTACAAGAAATCAACTTCTAAGATCATGGGATATTTTATAGAGATGGATGTGTAGTCATCAACAACAAATTGATTTACAATTGGATTCATCACTATGGGTTTTAGTCTCCATTGTTTTGATGTGTTTAATTGTTGGGTGAGCATTAACTGAAGTTGAGGTTTGGCCTATTAGTATAGGAAGTTGCATTGCATTGCATGTAGAGTACTGGGATTCTCTTTCATATTGACTTTCATCTACTTGGTTTATTATGGAACATGTATAGAGTCTAGTTTAGTAGGAATTATGTATGGTTTGTGCACTCTATTAAGGGGAATGACCATAACCTTATCACCTTGATGTGTCTCAAGTTGGTTGTGTATTGTATTGATAGTCATTCAACCATCAAACACCCATTTATTTCCTATTAGGTAAAGGTAATGAATTTATATAGTATTCATGTCTATGACCTCAAATTATCCTTGTAGGGATAAGTCTATGACTTTGATCTCAACATCCTCCAATCAGCCAATAGGCTCAAATTTCCCATAATTAGCCAAGTTCAAATTTACTAGGTTGTAGCTAAGAGTTAGTCATCCAATCGCTTCCCATGTGGATCTAGGAATCATATTTACTACATTTCTAAATTCAAATATAACATTTCAAATTTTGTATCTTACAACCTTAATATCAATCTATGCATCAACATCATATGGTTTCTTCATCTTTATGTACCATACTAGCTTTCTATCTTTTGTTGGCCATACTACGCATATTCCAAAATATTATGCAATAGGTTCATGATTTTTTATGATATGTCTTCATTATGAAGAGTACTCAAGATTTTTATTAAATCTATTAGCATAGTGATAACTCCATATTATCATATGATGCAAATAATTTGACCATACATTTATGCATCGATGGCTATAGAATTCTTGTCATTAGTAGTTTCTTATTATTGGATGTTTTTTAAAAACTTCATAAATTCAATCATAAGACACTTTTTTGTGGTTGGATTTGGGTATTTTTCTTGTCTAACCTTTCTAATGCCCTGATCTTGAGGCATCTCAATTGGAGGTAGTCCTTTTTCCACATGTTGTTGTCTGTCACAACATTTAGAAAGGCATTTTTTATAGGTTACATACTTACCATGTTTACATTATGGATAGATTTTCCCTTCCTCTACTTCTCCAAAATAGGACAATCTTTTGTATCATGTTGATCGGAGACTCTACAATATGCACAATATGATTATCTCTATGGATTCATTAGGCAATTTATTTGGACATGATTGTACTCTCCACATAAGTAGCATTATAGAGGAGGCCATTGATCTTTGTTTCCTTTAACACCTTGGTATCCTCCTCTATAGCTTCCTTAACCTCCTCTATTATATTGATATTCCCCTTGTTATCCTCCTAATAGTTGTACATAATTCCACTACTAGTACTATTGATTATTATTTCCCATACTAAATTGTTATTGTGTAGTTAGTAGCATCTAAGTTGACTGTTGTGGTTGCATTATGGGTGAACTCCAAGGTGTTTCATACTCATATTAAGGTGATGGAGGTGTCCATCCTAGTGATTAATGGGTCTATCTAGGTGAAGGAGTCCATCCATCTAGGTTGTGAGGTTGGTACTATGGTGAAATCAGAATCCACTATGGACCCACTTAGGTTAAAAAATTATTATCAACCTCTAGGCCTAGGGTTGTTTACTTTACCAAGGATATTTTCTATGTTGTAATGGCAAACACATTTTTGTATATACCCTATTTAATTTTCTATAAAGCACTACAATTCTTCTCATCATGATTAGTAGATTTACAAAAATTATAGTACAAATTTTAAGGATTTTTTATATATTATTATAATAGATGACATTGTGTCGTAGCATGCCCTACTACTCAACAAATTTTTCAAAATTCCATCTTTACTTTAAGACAATAATTTTAGTGGTGTCCTCTTTTTTTCACTCTATACACCATAAACACAATTTGGGTTTTTCTATTTCATGATGCTGCTCTATTATTTTCATGAAAGACTACAATGTGTTTCAAAATTTAGAGTTAGTAGCAAGAGATTCTCCATAGTCCCTAATCTATTCTACCTATAGTTCAACATCTCTGACTTCTACTTTTATCTCATATTATGATTTCATAGTGGCAAATGGAATCCTACCTTGTAGTTATTTAACAAACCATGTTTCCTTATATTTATATATCAAAGCAAATTCCACTTTGTTTATTACATCAAAAAATCTATGATCATAGTCATAGACTGACTCTCTAGACTTTTGCTTTATCTCTTTAAGGTCCTATATTATTTGTCTAGTATATTTCTTAATCTTAAACTCTGTGACAAGCCAATCTTTCACATATTTAAGACTTACTTATTATAGATATCTGTTGTACATGAACTCTAATGCTCTACCAGCTAGAGCCCCTATCAATTCACACTTTTGTAAGTTTTCATCAATGACACACTTAGCTTGCCATTTCATTTACAAGTTAAAAGGTACTATTCAAGGTTTTGAGACTCATCATAGATGGCTAAATTAAAAAATAATCTTGACTGATTCATTATAGTGACTAGTGTAGATGGATTCATCTACATAGCTTTTATTTGAGGTGACTGCATCCTAGTTTCTCCTTCCTACGTACTAATCTGCACACCAGAGGATTTTTTGTACACACTCTACTTGTCTACACTTCCTTGTCATTGTTGTTCAACTTCACCTAATCCTATATACTTCAAAGGATTTTTAATTGATTTTTTTAATCTTTATACCGCAATGGTTCATGTGCTCTGAGAATGATTTTTCCTAACTATTTTCCTCTTGCTCAACTAGCTAAAAACTTCTACTAGGATATATAAGAGTAGGTTGTGGGGATGCATAAAATTCTAGTGAATAATCATTTCTAATAACTACTTTATCTATTTTTCTTGAGATCATACTTTACCTACAACTAATTTTTGTTTTTTTTGTAATTCTTCTTCTATCAATACCCTTTTTTGTAATTGTGCTCTACTTCTATATTTCATCTATTCTACTCCTAAACTACTCTCATCTTCTTCCTTACACATCTCTTCTTCTACTCACTCTTCATCTTCTTTCTCTTTATGTCATCATCTAACATCATTATCTTTATTCAACCTTCACTCATCATCCCACTTATCACTTCTATGCACTCATTCATCCTCTACATACTTCTATTCATAGTTACTTCGGTATCTATTTTTTTTCCATCTATTTCTTTTCATAGTTCCCTTTCTGAATCCCATATTTTCTTATAACTCTTCTTCCATTGCATCTCTATTATGGATTTAGGCTCAGGATCTAGTTACTCATATATCCATCATTCACCATCATGCACACACATCCCTAAATGCCCAAAGCAACTACTCCATAGTGGCTACAATAGGTGCAATGGCCTTTTTCATCACCAACATTTTCAATAAAAGAGGTAGTAATTACAAAAATTTCCCTTTGATTCCTTAGACAAAGTGATCCTACATAGCCTTGAATGTTATATAGCTTTGTACTATGATCTTATTAGTATATCCATCTATAGTGGTTACAACCCAGTAATTTATCACTCTTATCCAATCAATTTCTAGTTTCACTAACTAGTCTATCTTTCTTTCAATCCAAGTAATGGACTCTTCCACTCTAGGATGAAATCAATCATACTCCATTCTTGTTAACCAGTTAGCCATCAATTCAGGTAGTTCACACTAGAAATTTTCATATATTTTTCCATATATATGTTCTTTAATGATTTCACTCATGGTGATACCCATCCTTTTGAATTATTCTTCTATGAAGTGCCATCTTTTTTAGTCTAACCAGGTTTCAATGTCTCATTGTCCTGATAACCATCTTAGAATAACTTTCTCCATAGGGATTATTTCCATACTCACCATGCCATTGTTAACAAAGGTTCTTAATTTAATATAACATGTTAAGGATGAGGATGGATAAGTTTTATTAATCCATGTAGGATACTGCAGTGAATTCATGTTAGCCTAAAGTAAGACAGAAGTGAAATATTGTGCGAAAGATAGAAACTAAGATTAACCAAGAGTTATTGAAAGTATAGAGAATTCAAATTACATAAAATATATAAAACCAAAGCATTAAACATGATAACACAAATAAGGAATAACACAAGAGATTTGATAGGTAACCATGAATTAGAAAGTCTATATTGATCTTAGTAAAAGGTCATCAACTTCTTCATACAAGCATACATATAATTACAACAATTCATAACTATTTGTACTCTTCTTCATACATTGGCACCAAAATAAGTATACTATTCATCTTCTATCTTTTCACAATCAAAGATGATAAAACAAAATACATTAGCGGACAACTTCACATATAATGCACGAATATTCAAATGAATATCCTGTGTAGCTTTCTTATCCAATTTTCTTCTCCCAAAAAACCCATTGGTGACTCTATCTATCACTCTCTTGTAAAATAAATTTTAAAAAAAATTATCTATTTATCAAATAACCCTACTATAATAATACAATCATTGGCCAAATTAACATTATTTTATTTTAGGTTGAGGTCATCCTTTGTCAATAATTATAATCAAATGTGCTAGTTTAATAATATGTGATATTCCCCAAAGGGAGAACTATATCTTCATGATTTACATTCGGAATATGTAGGTATCACTCACTAAACAAGGGTTTTTTTAAGGATAACTTAGCCATATCCCACTTTCCCATTTTTTCCCCTTGGGAACTTCATCTTGTTTGTGTCTTTATGTAGGTTAGGGTTTTTCTTGTGAAGGTGATCCACACATAAAAATATGCTCCACACATAAACAAATAATATTTAAATATAGTTAAACTAATTCATTTTTTTATAATCAATGTGCAATAAATAAATATAGAGCTACAGTAGTAGATAAAAATGCACTACAACCCTATTTAGTTATTGTACACTTTTCCCTAAATACACAAAAATATTATTTTGAATTAACACTATGTTTTTAATTTTTTATAAGTATTTTTAGATATTCATGACCATTGGATGAATAACATATTTTGAATAAATACTTTTGTGAGGACATCTCTCTAACCCTAACCCTAGTTTTTATTTTTAGTAATTTACAACTTCTGTAAATTATGTATATCACTATATTTATATAATAGGTTATCTTATTTATATTCCTATAATATATCTCAAGTTTACATTAAATTTAATTTAATTTCCATTGTTTATTCAATTCTAAGGGTAAACATTTTGGTGCTTCACTTTTAGAATAGAACATTGCTTGTATTGATTTTTTAATTTTTGTCTTAGGGTTTCAATTTGATTCTGTAAATTCCTAACATTGAAAGAATACAATACTCAACCTTTGATATTATACACAACATAATTATTCAAATTTTTTGTCCTTGGAATAATCCCATACTAAAAAAAAATCATGTTAACTCATATTAATACTGACACAGAGGCTCTTTATTTCAACCTTAGGTTGAATTTTTTTATCTCCTATATACAAAAATATTTCACTTTTTCTTCTATTTTCCATTTTATTTCCTTGTTATATAAACTATGTTTTTTTAGTTTTAAAACTAATTATGTACTATTATTAAGGGGTACATCATGTTCTATTTACAAACATCATGGCATGAGGGATTTACCCCAATACTCGTAGCCATAGTACATATCTAAACATGTAATTTAGTTTTGAGTAAGTGCACAGAGTTGAGGGATAATTCCATGGATATTTAGTGTAACACATACATGTTATAGACATATAATGTACATGTAATGTCCATAATGCATACATGTAATGTTTATAATGAATATTCATAATGTACATAATACATACAAATTATTTCAAACTAGGCTCAAGATCATCGAACCTAAATGTGTATGCATTATAATGTGTATGAGTTATGCTTTGTGAACATAATGAATAAGCATTATAGTGCATTTTTTATATTTTAATTACACAAAAAAATAAAAATATCTATTATAAGGAGTAAATGTATTACTAAAATGAATGTTAAGTATAAGTTTACATTTATATTACTTACACAATAAATTTATTTTAGTAAATATAACAAATTAGGGTTACTTTGTATCTGATAGAGTTGGTCTCATAACTACATGCCTTAAAATAGGAAGATAGTTTTTCAAAATCTAATATGGTCAGTATTTAGGCATTTTTTAGTTTCTTAGTATTAAACATAGGGATTTCAAGGCATAACATTTTCAATTGATGTCTAATTTTGGTAAATATATAGTCATTTTTTAAGTTTTTGTGCCTTCTAGATTGCTTGTTGGCATTTAGGAGTCCTAGGTTTATTATAATTGAAGTTTACAAACCACTCACTATTAATTCAAGCCAAAGTGGTGTTATGTGGACAATATAGGTCACATTGATGACTTTCACACATCAAACAAGCACTTTGTATTAATTTCACTTGCTCATCATCCCTCCCTCATCCCTAATCACTTTTTATTCATCATTTATAATCCCTAATCATTATTTCCTTATCCATCATCATCTCTAATCAATACCTCATTAACCCTCACCATCCCTCATCATATATAATCACTACCTCATCATCCCTAATCACTTCATCATTGACCCTCACCATCCCTAATCACTAATTCATTATCCTTTATCATCCCTAATCACTCCTACCTTATCCTTAATCATCCCTAAACACTCCCTCATTGACCCTCACCATCCCTCATCATATATAATCACTCCCTCATCATCCCTAATCATTCCCTCATCAATCCTCACCATCCCTCATCATCCTTCATCCATGTTTTATCATCCCTCATCATCCCTATTCAATAACTCCTTATCCTTCATCATACTTAATCACTTCCTCATTGACTATCACCACCCCTCATCACCCCTAATCACTCTATCTTCCTCCCTAATCACTCCCTCAATGACCCTTATCATCCCCCAATATCTCTGCTCACTCCCTCCTTATCCCTCCTCATCCCTGATCACTCCATCTAATACCTTGATGGTGGGTGTAGTAGCTTCTCACTTGTGCTCGATTGGATTATGTTCTAATTCTAAATTTTAATCACTAAAAAAAGGCCCAAATAAGCTCTTCTTTCACTCGTCTTATTTCATTCAAATAAGTAACTCATAGATATTGTTTGATTTTTTGGTGGGATTTAAAGATCTATACGGTGATCTATACTTAAAACTTAGAGAGAGTGTGTATCTAGAGCCATAAAATCAAATTAATATTAAATAAATTAAGCAAAGAGTGAGATGAAATTGCATTACTTACATATATATATTAGGATATAAGAGTATAAGAATCCCAATTCTAGAGTTGAGAATCCAAATTTATATCTATATAGATAGGGGTGATTAGAGACTAGTTAAGAATCCCAACCCCATAGTTGACTTCTCATTTTATTTATATGTCATTGAGAGTATGTCCATAGTATATGAATTACTAGATAGATGGATAAGTGATCAATAATATGGTATAGTGTGTTTCAATCTAGTAGCTGATAAAGTGTGTTTCCAAATCCAACTTGATATATACCTAACCCAATATGTACCCAATTTGATATACGAAAGTAATAAAGGGGAAATACCTTAATCTAGTGTATCAAGTAGGGGCCACTTAGATTTTGGGCATGGTTTGGTGTCCCTAAAGGTCAAACTAAGGCATTATTATACTCTAAGTATTCCCTAGTCCCCAATAAGTATATCAAAAGATAACATAATAATGGGGAAATTTCCATAGATATATGGGGGGAACCATTCCAAAGTCCCTACCCTAATCTCAAACATTCATTATTGTTAAGCCAATAGAAACCTTCCTACCTACTCCATTTATGCCAAGGAGTAAGGCAAGGGAAGCTTGCCTTTTTATATCTATATTTTCTTCACCTAATATCATTTCAAGGGAAGTTTGCCTTCTTGATGGATAGTAAGGGAGTAAGGCACAACTATAAAAGGAAGTTTGTCTTCCTAGTATCCAAGTTTTATTTGTTTCTAGATTAAGTCATGTTTATCAAGGGAATCTTAGTTTCTGATAAATAGCTTTGTTCTTACTCTAATTACTTAGTTCTTCCCTACCTAATAAGGAAAGGGAAGTTTCCTTCCCAATATATATCTTTGTTCTTTTCATACCCATTTTCCATTTATAGAATAGATTATTAGCTATCAAGGGAAGATTTATTCCTTATTTATAGCTTACATATATTATTTCCCTACATACTTAGTTATACCCTCACTACTTAGCTTCTATTGTTGACAAGGGAAGCTTGATTATAGATATATATAATGAAAAATAAAGTTTTGAATCATGTTATGTATGTAATATATCTATACTATTGAGTATGCCCTACCTACTTTACCTAATTTAGTATGCCCTACCTACTTGAGTATGACCTATTTGATTGAATATATATGCCATATATTGATCTTGAATATGCCCTACCTAAATACCCAAGCCCTATGTTTATATTGACTATTCCCTACATATATTCTTGTACAAGAGTATGTCCTACATACCTATACTTATTTCCCTACATAATTGAGTATGCCATACCCTTTGACAATTTTAACCTCATAGGTCAAACTGTCACCCCTATCATTCAAAACTTTGCTTGTCATGTTATTTACCATTTTAATTGGTGTGTTGGTCTTGTAATTTCCTTGGAATAGTCATTCAAATCCTTTATTAGAATATTTTAAGGTAGTTTTGATGAAATTAAGGTTTTGATCATCATATTCATTTGCTTTTATAACCTCCTTTATGACCATTTTAAACTTGTGTCAAGAAGTGAAAATATTCTAGAACATAAAGAGGCCTTATGTATTGTATCATAGTCATATCATGCTTTATAATTTATCTAACTAGTTGGTGACATGTTTGACTAACTTCATGACCTAGTTTACTACATTTTGGGTCATTTTATGGATTTTAGAGCAAGTTTTGAATGTGAATGATAGTCTAAGGTTATAATAATAAAATTATGTACTTTTTTCAACATGAAAAGTATAATGGATCCATTTTTCATCAGTTTAATCAGATTTCTCAAGTGTTTTCAACAATTTTAGTGTCAAAAAAGCCTATTTTGAGGCTATCAGTATAATTATTCAATGAAAATTTGATATCAAATACCATTTAGGACTTTATTTATACTTAAAAATCTCAAACAAGTGGTTTGGAATAGGTTTTATGTCTTAAAATGAAGAAAACTATTTTATCTCTCATATTGACCTCCTTTATAACTCTAGAAGGGCATTTTTCAAATGCTTAGTATGAATAGAGGAGAGAGAGTTATGAGATTAAAATTTGAAAATTTTAGGTACCATAATTAAATTAAAATTATTTTAATTTTTTTCATATTAATCCCCCCAATATTTATTAAAAATTGTTAATAGCATAAGGGGGTCACTATGAGCTAGTCATCTAGACAAGGTCCAAGTTTGCCTCCATTCCTTAAATTATGAGATTTATGGATTAAAATTTTGTTATGGGGATAATTTAAGTGTTAAATAATAATTTTTTAATAATTATATAATTTTTCTTGATAAGGGAATTTTTGATAGGAAACCAATTGCTTACCTTGACTTGAGATTTGGCAATTTTCAAGTAGTCTTGATATATCAATGGAATGTATTTTTTTTCATTAGTTTTAAAGAAATTTTTATGGTAAATTACATTTATTTCACCCAATAAATGTTTAATGTACTTATATTTTGAAAAAAAATTCCTTGAGATGGCCTGGTTGGTCACTTGGTCCTTCCACAAGGTGTAGTTACAGATATAATAAGATGTTCAATTTATCAAGATATTATTAGTGAGTTTTTTATGATATTTAGGATATTATATAGTATTATAAATTATTAATTTTCCTATATATTATTTTCCATATGAGTTCAAATGATCATTCTCTCTTAAGAGCTCAAAATCTCAATTGTAGGCCTAATAGGCGAGCCAGAACAATTCATGGAGGTGAAGAGGTTCATTTTAATGTCATAAAGTGTTTTGAGAGTATTTATGGAGTCCTAAATATGGATATAAAAATTATTGGTATAAATTTTTATTTTAAATCCTCAAATGACTAAAATATCACTAAATGGTTGTATTCTACTATGTTTTCAGCTTATGAGACCTTCTCAAAGACTCTATACCCTTTTGAATTTGATATGAGGGTGCCAAATCAACTTTCAAGGTGATTTATGTCCTATCAATGGATATGAGTACTTACAAGGTTTATTAGGTTCATCAAAATCCTAAATAAAACTAGTCTAGAACTTAGTTTAGCAGAGTTTAAAGTAAGTTAGCATTATTTAAGGTAACATGTTTTTTTTTAAGTTTCTATACTATTATGACCTTCTCATGGAAAATTAATGCTTATTCAAGCTATTTGTGATCATGGAAGGATTAATTGAGGTCTTAATATCATTTTAATCTCTTATAACCAACCTCCCACCTCTCCTCAGTTTATACACATAAGGAATCTTCACCTATAGTACTCCTCCATGAAGGTATTTCAAAAAGTGTCATTTTGATCATCGAGGTAACTAAATAGTGTAAGGGTCTAAGAAAATATGAAATCAGGGGTTCAAAGACAAATATCATGGTTATTATATCATCAAAGTTTCCACCTCTCATTCTTAAATATAATGATCTCAGTCTGTATAGATCAATTTGTATACAAAGGGATATATGTGATTCTTGTTAAGAGCTTTGTAAACTCAGAGAAATGGTAAGGACTGATAAAAGTGTCTTTGAATTGATGATTCCATAAGGAGTTGAGGAACACAAAGGGTGGATTATAATCTTAGATATATTACCATAGTGAAATAAAATCTTCAATCCTATAGGTATTCATTATGAACTAATTAAAACCTCAGGCAAACCTAAGTGTTGAAAATCCAATCTCTATATAGATGAAGTCAACCTACCAGTCAGAATAATAACTAGGCCACATATGAGTCAAGAGATCCCTAGAAGTTGAGTTCACACTTAATGTTCATCTACAATATTTAAAAAGATAAATGTCTACCTACATCCATCTTCACCTACATGACTATTTTAATGTTGGTTATGATCAAGTTATGAAGTCAAGGGCAGAGTAATATTTGAAAATTGTTTAGACTAATTTAAGACCTCAATTAGGTTCATGAATTGATTAAGAAGGTTAGTGAATAAGGAGTGAAAAATATAAAAAACACATTACAAACATTAGTAAATCCAACTATAGTTAATAAAGACACCAATAGTCATTTTCCTTGTTTCAAGGTTGTCTAAGGAAGTGTGATTTGAGAATATTTTTAAAGAGCTTGTGGATGTTAGATGCTTTCAAGAGATATTAAGAGGTGCAAAGATAGTATGGGAATTTTAATAGGTTCAAGTTCCCTTGAAGGCTATTGATGTGAATATGAGGTTTTAAAACATAATAATTATATTCAATATATATTCAAGGGACACAATTACCTAATTTAGTAATCTAGTGACTTGAAGAGTTGTGGAAGCTAGGTGATAGAATGAGTTATCTACCATCTACTTTGATGCCTAATAGTGGTGAGAGGAGATAGATACAGTCCTATCTTAGGATCATTCCTTTTTCAAAGAAGGATATAATTCCAATTAGAGATTAAATCAAGTTCATGAACAATTGAGGAGGTCATAGGATAAGTATGCGAGGTCTTAAAAACCAATGCACATTAAAAATACCCTAAGATAACCTTCCCATGCTACAAGTGAAGATAAGTTAGTTCTAAGCTTGGGAGAAAGAGAGAAAAGGTGTTTGGTGATGTTTAAATGTTATTGAACTCATTTGGATACTTAAATCAAGATAAATATCATGGATAATATTACTTAGGTAATATTAAAGCTTTGGTTTCTAAACCTTACACAATCAAGATGCTAAGTAGGATACCTACAGCCAAGTACTTGCAGCAAGTAATCAAGGACAACTTGATGGATGAAATGAAGGGTTTACATGATATGAGTATGAAAGAGGTAATAATTGAGGCCAATAGGGGTATATAAATGGTCTAAGGTGGTAATATAGTTGATAAATCCCTACTAACCTCATTCACAGTCATCTCAAAACCTCTACATACAATCATCTAATGGAGTGTAGGTAGTCCTTATGGATAAATAAGAGTATGATACAAGATTTGTAGATAAAAATCATAGAAGGAGTTATTTTAAATTTTATAAATAAGGTTCAAGAGTTTTTTAAGTAATTTTTAATGGATTTCACTTTATTGAAAGTGTCTATAGTGCAAAATATAGTCAAAATGCAATCAACTAGACATAGTCTAGTATGAACCTAAAGTTTTTTCCCATAACCAAGTATGGAGAGTGTATCCCTCACCAAAAGGTATAAATATTATATTTATTATTATATTAATAATACATTACCAATTTAAACCATTAAATTAAATAAGAATAGTCAAATTAAGAACTATAGGGTCAAGAGGCCTATCTAGCATACAAACCTTCAATGGGAGATACAAGGTTCAAGACATTTTTGAGAGGTAAGTGCTGATGGATAATAATAATTTATTATTTAATGTATGTTTATAAAACATTATAAATATTTAAATTTTCTATTAAAGTCAATTATATGGTATTTTGACCCAAATAACTTTCCTAGGCTCTTTGCACAAAGTCAGTCCCAGCCAATTATGAGGAGAAGTGGTGTTTTGAGAGATCTATAGGTGTGACCAAGTTTTAAAAATTGGTAAATATAATTTTCATGATTTTATTAAAACAATAATTGTCACATAAATTTCATACCATTATTTTCCATATCCATTATTTTGGCTTAGACCTTGCCCATTCCATTGGCAAGGGGCAATCTTTAGCCTAAAGTCTCTTTTGATCTCAAAGAGAAGAATGAGAATTTATAGACATAATTATGGGTCATTGTGGTATTAAAAATTCATTAATAAGGTCTAAAAACACAAATAATTATCATAAACACTTATTTTTTAGTCTAAGAGCCATTGAGGGCTAGCAAGGAGAGATAAACCCATAACCCCAAGTACCTTGACTAGTATACAATAAGCACACAGAGGGGTAATGAGAAATTACAAGTAATTTGGAATAATTTTAATGGATTTTATATATTTTTATTAGAAATTCATATTATATGGAATTAATTATGAGAGCTAAAACTTAAACTTGACCTCTCTCTAGCCTCAAGAGAGCTAGCAAACCACCCAAGGAGCAACTTCAGATGATCATACCATCTCTCACACTTGGCATGGGGATTTGATCCATTTGTGATAGTTGAGGATGTTAGTAAAGAATTTTTTCCAAGTGTAAGGAGGTCATTTTGATATCCCATCCTTATGAACAATTGTTAAGACCTTAGATAGGTCTTAAGCCCTTCTAAAACCTTGATTATGACTAGTCAAGGGAAATGGACTTCAAATGCACATAAAATGTCACCATTTGATAATAAAACATATTTTATTTTTTTTATGACTCAAAGGATGTTTTCCACGTGTGTTTTTTTCTAACATCACTTATACAGTTTGATCCAAAAACCTTATTTTTCTTGATTTTTTGTATTTTTTAGGTATTCAAGTAAGGGGATAACTTCCAAATCATGGTATGAAGTAATTTATGACTTAATAAATCTCAAAAACCTGCATGTAAGATTATATAAGTGGCAAAACAAGGCACATTTTTCAAGGCAATCTTAAATAGGTTCAAAATAAGCCTAAGAAATAAGGTGTTTTCTTGGATGGCATACTTCCACAGGGTATTAGGAACCCAAAATTGGCATGTAAGTTTTTTTCATTGTGTTAAAAGTTAATTTAATTTTTTTATAAAGTTTCAAAAATGTGGGATATCCCAGCAGCAAGTTTTCTACTTTAGAGGCCTAGAAGGGCTAATTAGGCCTAATTTGGGAGAGAGAATGAATTAGAAAGTACATCTACACTTAGGATCTAATCTCCAAATTTTTTTTGGAGATTTAAGGGAATATAAGGTATCTAAAACTAATCTCATTTTTTCATAGTGATTACCAGATTCTTCTATACAAGGAGCTTTAGCTATTTTAGGGCTATAAGGATTTTAGAAGAAATTCAAGGTTTTGGTGCAAAACCAAGTATTTTTGAGCATTTGATGTCTTTAAATATATTTTTAAAAGTATTATATACTATTTTAAGACCATAAATGGAATAAATTTTCAGACTTCAAGAGAAACTCCACTTTTCCCTTCTATGTCTTATTGAAAATGAGCTTTTTAAAGACTTATAACAGGATTTTTAAAGATTCATGCACATTATTCATGCCAAAAATGAGGTAATAAAAATTCAATAATAAGTTATAATGAGTTTTAAAAAATTTAAAAGGTCCTAAGTCTCCAAAAATATCTTCTCTCCTTCCAATGCCTAGGCTTGTTAAAGGAGTCAAACTTGCACTTGAAAGATTATAACAGACCATGGATCATGTAAGGACCTCTTTAATGTCCTAGAATAATGTTTCAATAAATATCAAATAAATACTTAAAGTCCTATTTTCAATGGGGAATACCAATTCTCCAATAAAGATAAAGGACCTAGTAAATAGGGGGTCTAACAAAGATTTAAGCACTCTCTAAGTGGTCAACACTTGAGAAATCATTATGAATATGTTTCCAAGTCCCCAAAACTTTTTAAAATATCTCTTCCATGACACCCTAAGTACTTTTATGAATGAAAAGGTTTGAGGAAGTGTTACGTAAAATTTCAAATAGGAAGAAGACTAAGTTTGAAGACCCCTATTTTGGGGCTACTTTATCTCCAAGCATTTTTTTTTATATTTGAACTCATTTTCTATAATTTAATTCATCACTCTTTGATTTTTTTTACTAAAAGGCTTCCAAATTTTGTACTCACCTTTTGAGAGAAATAAGAAGCTTTTATTCATCCATTTTTAGGTTTTTGGTGAAGTGTATGTGCTTGACATTGATATAGCATTGTGAAGCATTTGTTTTCCATGTTATTGTCTATTTATTGTACCTTCATATAAGATATTTAATGTTATATAGGTCACATTAAGTGTCTATATCAGCTTTAGTTCAAGCATTAGATGTGAATTCAATTCCTTTACATTCCTTCCTTGCAAAGATTAAGTTAATCAATTCCTTCTTATGCAACACTATTATAGAATCCATTCCTAAGTGTATATAATGTATGAAAGTTTATACATTTCATAAGAATGTTAATTTCAATCATAATTGGTCATACAACATTGGTGCATCACCTTAATATCCAAGTTTCCATTTTAATTCCATTGTAAACATTATTGTTTGCACCCTTTCCATTGTCATAATTAATAGATAATAGGTTTAAGAGTAAGTTTTAGTGATATCACCAAGGGAAATATCCCTCTTTGAATATTCTCTCCCTTCCAAAGTCACCCACACTTAGGATAGATTCCATTTTCAAGTAGGAGTGAGAAACAACACATTTTATCTTAAGGGCACACTCCTGATTGACAATAGTTTTTGGCACACCTGATGGGACTCAAGTGCAAATCAATGGAGGGATTTTTTGGTGTTTTTCTTCTACTGATCAACCTTTGGATACATTCAAAACATCAATGCCATCTTTAAGTTCAATCATCTAGTTATAGCAACCCAGCCACATGTTCAATTAAGTGGTGTTTTGAATTCATCATCTTCATGAAGTTTGATGGCTATGTCTGAATATAATTCTTATGTTATACTTCTGTATCATCAGTATGATGAATCATAACATCATTTTCATGATCCATATGATAATTTTTATGATCTTAATCAGCCTTACTAGGAGTTTTATCAACACTATGATGAGCCTTATGAAGTTTCTCATGATCCTTACTATCAAGAATATGTCTCGTACCTTCCTTGTGAGCCATATCAATCTTATGACCATCCTTCACCTTTCCCATATGGATATGATGATTTATATGAATACCATTTTTTATGATAAATAATGGATGAGATTGAGATCAAAATACTATCATATGCAAGAAAATTTTGTTCAACCTCTCAGTATGAGGAAGTGAGTGGGCTATTTCAAAATGTGTCTAATGATCCATTGGAAAGAAAAGAGTTGTGTAATATTATATTGGAGAAGATAGAGTCTTGGGAGAGGCATCAAAGAATATCCCTCTTGTATTTTTTACTAGTATTCTTGTGTTATTTATCCTCATGAAGTTATTAACCATGTTCAAGTTGAGCCAAGGAAGCTTCTTAGTTAGAGTCAAGAGAAGACTTATATGCCTAATAAAGATACTAAACCTTCTTGTAGCTCCACTTATTCCTTAATCATCCCTAAATTTCAAGTTTTCTATGAGGATAAAGAAGTTTTATATTTGGATAAGGTGATGGCCAAGTGGAAGGAGTAGAATGAATAGGTCTTTAATAATTTCCCTTTCCCTCCTCTTCAAGACTCCCTAGATGAGTCCATTTCCCTCAAAACTCCAAAATCTTATCATAATCAACCTCCCATTCCTCATACCCCCTATCAAATGAATTAATTCCATCACCCTCCCACCATCTCCCTTCTTCAATATAATCTTGTTCTATGGAGGATAGAGAAGGAATTTGTAGTTGCAAGTGATATTCTTGGAGAGTGTAAAGAGAATGTTTCAAATGTGTATAGGGAAGAGTTTTTCATTAATAATTCATTTGGGATTCAAGTTGATAATTAAGTTATATCTAGTTTTGAATAAGATATATCAATTATGTAAGAGAAGGTTGGTCTTGCTGTGGAAGAACTCCATGAGATAGTACAATCTAAATTCATAAATGAATTTGAGATATCTCCTATTGAGCAAGATCAATATTCCATTTAAGTTGATCTCATTCATGTTGGTCAAAGTGAGGAACTAAAGGATGATTGAAAGTTATACATTGAGTCTTTTTAAGAGATTGAAGACCTTTGTAAGGATATGTTACCCATTAGAGAGAATGAGAATTTTGATCAAGAACAACCTATCAAATATCATGATGCATCTTGGATTGACTATTCAAAGCTTCTTGATGAGCTTGATGAACTTGTAGTAGCTGATAAGAAGAATGAGTTCACTCAAGATGCCATAGAGACTCAAAGAAAATTATTAGATTAGGTATCACTTAATGATATTGTAGCTGATAAGTAGTATGAGAAATATCCTAAAATACAAGATGATTATGTCTTCGTTGGTGATTGGTTCTCTATTGATGACTCACAAGAGGAGATGTTAAGAGAGTTGGTAGGAAAGAAGAGTGGCTCATCAGAGGTCATGTTAAATAAACACCTTATTTTTCAACTTGTACCATCTCTTTAAGGAATTAATTTCATGAATTTCCCTTTTGATCCAAGTGGATAATGCTTTGTCTTGGTCAATTAGTTTTAGAAGTTTCTTATTTTGTCTCAAATAAGTACTTTGTTAGTTAGTTACCCTTATTTTATGTGTTTCTTTTCTTATTTTGGGTGAGAAAGTTGTCTTATTTCAAGCCAAGAGAGTTTTTTTTTCAAGGATAATATTTTTTTACTATCATTTCATAATTTAAGAGTGGTTTCATGAGTATAAAAGAGATTTCAATGGTTTGGTTCTCAAGCATAGTAGGCATGTTTCCCAGTTGAGTCTCCAAAATGTTGACAAGTTTGAACTCATAGGTCAAAAAATCACACATATAATTTTAAAATTTGATTATCATTTTGTTTAATTAGTGTGTTTTTCTTGTAATTTCCTTTAAATAGTCATCCAAATCCTTGATTGGCAAAGTTTAAGGTAGTTTGATGAAATTTAGGTTTTGATCATCATAGTCATTTTCTTGTCTAGCCTCCTTTGTGACTAGTTTCAAATTATGTCAAGAATTTAAAAGAGTCTAAAACATTATAATATTTTTTTTGTCTTGTATAGTATTCATATAATGTTTCATAATTGATCTAATTGGTTCGTGATAGGTTTGACTAACTTCATGACCGGTTTTACTGCACTTTGGGTCATTTTATGGCTTTTGGAGCAAGTTTTGAATGTAAATGATATTATGAGGTTATAAAAATAAAATTATGTACTTTTTAAGGCATTAAAATTAAAATGGATCCATTTTATAGTATTTTCATCAGATTTATCAAGTGTTTTTAGTAGTTTTAGTGCCAAAAAGGCATGTTTTGAGGCTATCAATATAATTATTCAATGAAAAATTGATATTAAATAATATTAAAGACCTTATTTATCCTTTAAAATGTCTAAAAAGTGGTTCTTAATATGTTTTAGGTCTTAAAATAAAGAAAACCATTTTATCTCTCATATCGACCTCCTTAACAACTCTAGAAGGGTAATTTTCAAATGCTCAGTATGGACAGAGGAGAGAGAGTTAGGATTTTAAAATATGTAAAATTTTAGGTGACCTAATTAAATAAAAATTAGTTTCATTATTTTTCATATTTATCTCCCCATATTTATGAACAATCACTAAGAGCATAAGGGGGTCACTATGAGCTAGTCATCTAGATAGGGACCACATTTGCCTCCATTCCTTCACTTATAACCTTGATGGACAAAAAAAATTTTAAAGGGATGATTTAAATGGTAAATAATACATTTTTAATTTTTTAATCATCATATAATTTGTCTTGACAATGGGATTTTCGATAGGAAACTAGTTGCATGTCTCGACTTGAGATTTGGCAATTTTTAAGCAGTCTTAATAGATCAATGTAATGTAGTTATTTTTAATAATTTTTAAGATAAATTTTAATTCATATCATATATATTTTACCAAATAAATTTTTCATTTACATTCATTTTGAAAATATTTTCCTTGAGATAGCCTAGTTGGTCACTTGGCCCTTCCACAAGGTGTAGTTGTAGATATAATGAGATGTTCAGTTTGTGAAGATATTATATAGTATGAAAAATTCTTAATATACCTCTATAGTATGTTCCATATGATTTCAAAGGAACATGATCTCTTAAGAGATCAGAATCTTAGTTATAGGCCTAATAGGCAGGCCAAAAGGATTCATGGAGGTGAAGAGGTTCATTTTAATGTCATAACATTGTTTAAGAGTCTTAATGGAGTCCTCAAGATGGATATAAACACTTTTGGGATCAATATTTATTTTAAAGCCTCAAATGACTGAAATAACACTAAAATACTATATGCTACTATGTTTTCAACTTATGAGACCTTATCAAAGACTTTATACCCTTTTCAATGTGTTATGAGGGTGCCAAATCAATTTTCAAGGTGATATAGGTCCTGTCAAGGGATATCAATGCTTACAAGGTTCACAAGGTTCATCAAAATCATGAATAAAACTAGCCTATAACTTAGTTTAGAAGAGTTTAAGGTAAGTTAGCATTATTTAAGGAAATATGTTTTTTACATGTTTCCATACTATTATGACCTTCTCATGGAAAATTAATGCTTCTTCAAGCTAGTTGTGATCATGGAAGGATTAATTGAGGTCTTAAGATCATTTCAATCTCTTGGAACTAAACTCCCACCTCACCTTAGTCTGTACACATAGGGAATCTTCACCTATAGCACTCCTCCATGAAGGTATTTCAAAAGTGTCATTTTGATCATGGAGGTAAGTAAATAGTGAAAGGGTCTAAGAGAAGATGAAATAAAAGCTTCAAATACAAATATCATGGTTATTATATCCTTCAATTTTACACCTCTCATTCTCAAATATGATGATCTTAGTCTATATAGATCAATTTGTACATAGAGGGATATATATGTTGTTTGCTAAGAGCTTTGTAAATTTGGAGAAATGGTAAAGAGTGACAAAGGTGTCTTTAAATTGATAGTTCCATAAGGATTTGAGGAGCACAAAGGGCTGGTTATTAATCCTAGATATAGTCCCATATTGACCTATAGGCCTCAAGCCTGTAGGTCCTCATTATGAATAATCAACACCTTAGGCAAACATAAGTGTTAAAAATCCAGTCTCTATGTAGATGAATCCAACCTACCAGTCAAAAGAAGAACAAGGCCACATGTGATTCAAGAGAGTCCTAGAAGTTGATTTCACACTTAACGTTCATCTACAATACATACAAATACAAATGTCTACCTACATCCATCTTCACCTATAGGTCTATTTGAAGGTTGGTTATGATCAAGTTATGAAGTCAAGAGTAGGGTAATGTTTGGATATTATTTAGACTAATTCAAGACATCAAGAAGATTCATGACCTGATTAATAAGGTTAGTGAACAAGGGGTGAAACATATACAAAACACATTTAAAACATTAGTAAAATAACCTACAACTAGTAAAGACACATATAGTCAGTTGCCTTATTTCAAGGTTGTCTAAGGAAGTGTGAGTTGAGAATATGTTTAAAGAGCTTGTGGATGATAGATGCTTTCAAGATATATTAAGATATATTGACAATATGGGACTTTAAATAGGTTCAAGTTCCCTTGAAGGCTATTGATGTAAATATAAGGTTTTAAAACACAAGAATTATAGTTAATATATAGTCAAGGGACATATTTACTTAACACAGTCATCTAGTGAATTGAAGAGTTGTGGAAGATAGGTGATATAATATGTTATCCACCACGTATTTTGATGCCTAATAGTGGTGAGAGAATATAAATACAATCCTATATTAAGATAATTCCTTTTTCAAGGAAAGAATTGAGTCTAATTGGAGATTAAATCAAGTTCATAAAAATTTAAGGAGGTTAAAGGCTAAGGATGTGAGGTCTTAAAACATAAATGCATAGTCAAAATACCCTAAGATAGCCTTCCCAAGCTGCAAGTGAAAAAAAGTTAGTTCTAAGCCTAGGAAAAAGAGAGCAAAGGTGTTGGGTGATGTTTGAAGGTTATTGAAATCATTTTAAGACTTAAATAAAGATTAAGAGTGGAGAATATTACTAAAGTTAGATTCAATTTTTGGTTTCTAAACCTCACACATTTAAGATGTTAAGTAGGACACCTACAGACAAGTTCTTATAGCAGGCAGTCCAAGACAACTTGATGGATGAAATGAAGGGTTTACATGAGATGAGTATGACAAATGAAATAATTAAGGCAAATAGGGGTATATAAATAGTATAAGGTGGTAGTCTTAATTTCCACAAGAAGGGTAAGAGCCTTGGGAAATCTCTACTGGCTTCATTTAGAATCATCTCAAAACCTCTGCTTATAGTCATCTAATGGAGTGCAGGTAGTCTTTATGGATAAATAAGAGTATGAGATAGGATTTGTAGGTATAAATCATATAATTATTTTTTTATATTGTTATAGATAAGTTTTAATAGTTTTTAAATGAAGTTTTAATGGATTACACTTTATTGAAAGTGTCTATAGGGTAGAATACAGTCAAAATATAGTTAATTAGACACAGTCTAGTATCAACCTAAAAGCCTACCCCCTAACCAAGCATGAAGAGTGTCTCCCTAAAAAAATGTATAAATATGGTATTCATGATATATTAATAATACGTTACAAATTTTCACCATTTAATTGAAGAATAATAGTCAATTTAAGAACTCTAGGGTCAACAAGCATATCCAGCATACAAACCCTCAATGGGAAATACAAGGTTCAAGACCCTCTTAAGATTTAAGTGTTGATTCATAATTTATTATTTCATGGATGTTTCTAAAACATGATAAATATTTTCATTTTCTATTAAAGTCACTTATATGGTCTTTTAACACATATAATGTTTTGAGGCTCTTTGAACGTAGGTAGTCCTAGTCAATCATGAGGAGAAATGGTGTTTTAAAAGATCTATAGGTGTGATCAAGTTTTGAAAATTAGTATATATAATTATAATGAGTGTATTAAGACAATAATCATTACCTAAATGTCATACAATCAACTTCCATATCCATTATTTTGTCTCAGACCTTGCCTACTCCATTGGAAAGGGGCAATCTTGAGACTAAAGTGTCTTTTGGTCTCAAAGAGAAGAATGAGAATTTATAGAACTCATGAGGGTTCCTTGGGGTATAAAAAATTAATTAATAAGGTATAAACACACTTCAAATTATAATAACACTTAGGTTTTATTCTAATATCCATTGAGGGCTAGCAAGGAGAGATAAGCCCATAACCCTAAGTACCCTAGCCAGTGTACCATAAGCACATAAAGGGGTAATGAGAAGTTATAAGGAATTTGCAATAATTTTAATTTATTTTATATATTTTTATGAACTATTAATATTAGTGGGAATGACTTATAAGATCTAAAACTCAAACTTAACCTCTCTCTAGCCTCAAGAGAGCTAAGCAAGCTACCCAAAGAGCAACTTCAAATGCTTGTACCATCTCTCACACTTATAATGTGGATATGATCCTTTTGGTATATTTCATGATGTTATTCATGAATTTTTTCCAAGTTAAAGGAGATCATTTTGACATCCCATCTTTATGAACAATCATTAAGACCTTAGATAGGTTTTAAGCCCTTCTAAAACCCTAATTATGACTAGTCAAGGGAAATGGACTTAAAATTCATATAAAATTCATCCATTTGATCCAAAAAACTCTATTTTTTTTATTACTCCAATTAGGTTCTTTTCATGTGTTTTTTTTTATGTCACTTGTATCGATTTATCCAAAAACCCTATTTTTCATTATTTTTGGTGTTTTTTAAGTGTTATGGTAAGGGGATAACATCTAAATAATGTTATGAGGTCATTTTTTGAATTTTAATAACTAATAAATATCAAAAAACTTCATGATATATTTTTTAAGTGGCTAAACCAGGCATGTTTTTCAAGGTAGTCCCAAACATGCTCGAAATAGGCTTAGAAAGCAAGGTGTTTTCTTGGTTTGCACACTTCCACAAGGTCTTAGGGACCCAAAATTAACATAGAGGTTTTTGAAAAAAAATTATAAGTTAATAAAATTATTTTATATATTTTCACATGTGTGGGAGTTCCCAGTAATAAGTTTTCTACTTTTTAGCCCTAGGTGGCCTAATTAGGCCTAATTTGGGAGAGAGAATGAGCTAGAAAGTACATCTACACTCAAGATCTAATCACTAAATTTTTTTTGGATATTTAAGTGGATATAGGGTATCTAAAAATGCTCTCAATTTTCCATATTCATCTTTATATGCTTCTAGACAAGGAGCTTTAGTTATTTTAGGGCTATAAAGATTTAAGAAGAAATTCAAGGTTTTGGTGCAAAACCAAGTATTTGTGAGTGTTTTATGTCTTAAATGGTATTTTTATAGGTCTTATATTATATTTTATACCATCCATGGGATAAATTTATATACTTTAAGATAAACTCCACTTTTTCCTTCTATGCCATATTGAAAATGAGCTTTTTAAGGAGCCTAAAGCACCAAAACATTATATAAGACTTATAACAATCTTTATAAAGGTTAATGCACATTATACACACCAAAATTTAGGTAATAACATTTCAATTATCAGTTTGAATTAGTTTTAAAAGTTTGAAAAGGTCATAAGTCTACAAAAATATCTTCTCTCCTTCCAACACCTAGGCTTGTTGAAAGAGTCAAACTTTCACTTGAAAGCTTCTAACAACCCATGGATCATGGAAGGACTTATTTAATTTCCTATAATAATTTTTTAATAAATATTAAAGGAAGACTTAGATTCCTATTTTCAAGTGGGAATACCCATTCTCTAATAAAGATAGAGGACCTAGTATATAGGAGGTCTAATAAGGATTTAGGCACTCTCTAAGTGGTCAAGGCTTGAGAAATCATTATGAAGATTTTTCTAGGTCCCCAAAAAAATTTAAACTCTCTCTTCCATGCCACCCTAATGACTAGTATGAAGTAAAAGGTTTTAGGAAGTACTCTGTAGCATTTCAAGGAGGAAGAAGACCAAGTTTGAAGACCCCTATTTTGGGGTTGCTTTGTCTTCAAGCATTTGTTTTTCTATTTGAACTCATTTTCTAGAATGTAATTCATCACTCTTTTCTATTGTTTTTTTTGAAAGTATACCAATTTTTTTAATCACCTTTTAATATAAATAAGAAGATTTTATTCCTCTATTTTTAGGTTTTTGGTGAACTGTATGTGCTTGCCATTGATATAGCATTATGAAGCATTTGTTTTCCTATGTTATTGTCTAGTTATTTTACCTTCATACAATATATTTTATGTTATATAGGTTACATTAAGTGTCTATATCAGCTTTAATTCAAGCATTGGATATGAATTCAATTCCTTTACATTCCTTCATGTTGATGCCTAAAAGCCTTCACGTCAAGTTAAACAATCTTCTATGGGAAGATTTATAGGTGTGGGACTAAATTACAATCTGTAAAGCAACCTCCAAGATTTTATAAGATGACTCTTCATTCTAAGTTGGGGGATGAAGAGGGAGAAGAATTAAATGCAAAAAAAACTAAAATAAAACTTACTAAGATGATGCATCAAGAGATTCAAAGCATTAACCTATAATTGCATAAAATACATTGAGCCCTTAAATATTACAGACCATAAAGGAGCATAAAGCATGAATTAAGATCTATAATGAAAGTAAAGATCAATACTATAGAATCAAAATAAAATAAGTAATAGACAAAAATATCTCTTCACTCAAAATGACATAGAACACCATATCCTCTTCATTGTAGCTAGAGAACAGAATATAAAAGGCCTCAAGGGTACAATGTCAAACATCCATCCAATCACACCTGTGAGGGGCAACTACTAAGGTCACAGAATGAAATTTTTCTAAATTCTACTATTCCTATTCTATTAAAAATTATTGTATACAAAAATAGAAAATCCTAACAAAATGATAACTAGCCCCTTCCAAAAGGGATGAGCCTAGAATATATAGACGAGATAACTTCTCATGGTAATGACACCTAAAAATCCTACAACTTAGACCCATAATGATTTCATTACAACTAAATGAGGGTCTTGAGCTCATGAGTGTAGTTAACCTCTAAATCTTGGATATGGTGTAATTATACTATCTTGTTATGGCCATAATACTTAGGAAGAGCATAGTGACATCACATGTCCATCTCTAGGGCCACCTCTAATATACCATTAGAGATGGAGATATACTTACCTTGACTAATGGCATGACTCCTACCTCTAATAAAAAAAAATTATTTCAATAAGCATAATACTACCACATGGAAAAGCTCATCTCTTCCTAGTTATAACTATATCATGCATCCCACCCATCACTTTTCCAGCCAATAGCATTGCTTGAAGGCCTGTCAAAGATAAAGCACTCTTAGTTAAGTGTCTTTCTGCCACATATTGAGTATATGTTTCTCCAGGGGGAATTTGGTCAATTCCTTGTAAAATGAGCATGAAGGTGCCATGTAGATAAATTACATTTCCTTTGATAACTTCTCAGTAAATCACACCCATCAATTTGCTAGATAATAGCATTTCTCAAAGGCCTATTAAAGATAAACCACTCTTGGATAAGCACCATGATGTGATGTGTCAAGAAAATGATTCTTCAAGGGTAAGTTGGGTACTTCCTTGTAAAAATGAGAATGAAGGTACCATATGGAGAAACTATGTTTCCCTTGATAACTACTCAATAGGCCCCACCCATCATCTTATTGGCCAATGGTGCTGCTCTAAGGATTGACCCAAAAGGAACTAGGTTTGGGGGGCATTGGGCCATAACGTGTCAATTTGAGACTCCATCAAAGATAATCAAGAGTTTATTTGATTTAAATGAGTGTTTGGATGCCACATGGAGGAAGCAAAAGGATGCCAACACTTAGGAAAATTTTTCAAAAAGGACCCAGGGAAAGAAGAAGATGAAAGAAGAATTTTTGGATGTGCTAAGAAAGTCTAGCACCAAACATGAACTTATCCAAAATAAATTAAGGTGGATTCTGATCCATAATTATTAGTGACTCATAGGGGTGTTCACCTATAGATGAGAGAACCCAAAAATCTAGTATGCAAACTAGTCAACACAAAATTTTCAAAACAAGAGGAAAGTTGTAACTTACTTGAGAGGGATTCTCATGGGAATGACACCTAGAAATCCTAAAACTCACACCCTTGATCATATCATTATAACTGAATGAGGGTCTCAAGATCATGAGTGCAATTAAACTCTGAATCTCAAAGATGGTGCAACTATAATGTCTTAATATGGCCATGATGCTCAAGAAGAGCATAGTGATTCCATGTTCTATCTCTGGGGATACCTCTTATGTGTCAGTAGCTATGGAGATCTATTTACCCTAGCTAATGGCATGACTCCTAGCTCTAATAGGAAAACTTTGTTTTCAACAAGTGTCATGGTGCCACATGGAAAATCTCATCTCTTCCTAGTTATAACCACAAGATGGTTCCCACCCATCACTTTACTAGCCAATGGTATTAATCGAAGGCCTATCAAAGATAAACCACTCTTTGATAAGCACCATGATGCCACGTGTCAAGTAGACACTTATTTGGGGGGAATCTAGGTACTTCCTTATAAAATGAGTGTGAAGGTACTATGTGGAGAAAACATGTTTCCCTTGATAACTTCTCAGTGGGCCCTGCCCATCACTTTTCTAGCCAATGGTATTACTCAAAGGCTTATCAAAGATAAACCACTCTTGGATAAGCACCATGATGCCACGTGTCAAGTAGATGATTCTCTAAGGATAATTTGGGCACTTCCTTATAAAAAATGAGTATAAAGGCACCACTTGGAGAAACTACATTTCCCTTGATAATTACTCGATGGGCCCCACCTATCATCCCATTAGCCAATGGCACTGCTTTGAGGACTGACCCAAAAAAACTAGATTTAAGGAGCATTAGGTCACCACATGTGGATTTTATTCTCCATCAAAGGGAATTAAGAGCCTCTTTGAATTGAATGAGCACTTGGTTACCACATGGAGGAAGTAGAAGGATGCTGACACTTAGGAAAAAATTTCAAAAAGGAACCCAGGAAAGAAGCTAAAATAATAAATGTTGGATGTGTTGAATGAGTCTAGGACCAAACATGAATTTCTCTAAAATAACACAAGGTGGATTCTTATACATAATTCCTTGCAAAGATTAAGTTTATCAATTCCTTCTTATGAAACACTATTATAGAAGTCATTATTGAGTGTAGATAATGTACTCAAGTTTCTCCCTTTTATAAGAGTGTTCATTAAAATCATAGTTGGTCATACAAAATTAGTGCATCACATTCATTTCCAACTTTCCCTTTCAACTCCATTACAAACAGTGTTATTTTTACCCTTTCCATTGCCAGAATTAGTAGATAATAGGTTTAAGAGTAAGTTTTAGTGAGATCACCAAGGGAACTATCCCTCTCTAGATATTATCTCCCTTCTAAATTCACCCACACTTAGGAGAGATTCCATGTTCCAATAGGAGTGAGAAATAGCATAGGCACACTCCTCATTGACAACACTACCTACCATTTTATACTTGAGTATGCCCTACCTACTTGCCCTTATTTTCATACCTACTTGAATATTACCTATCTGATAAAATATCTAAGTCATATCTTGATTTTTAATACCTATATCTAATCATGATCATATATATCTTACTTGACCATATAATTAATACTTGATACCTGATTAAATACTTGATTGAATACCAAAGGTATATGTTGAAAGGAGAGGTGTAATTCTAACCTATTTATAGAAAGGAGTGACTAGGGAAGATCAAGAAGAAGCAAAAATACACTACACCCACCATTAAAGTATTGGGAGGAGTGATTAGGGATGATGAGGGATGATGAGGGTCAATGAATTAGTCATTATGGATCATAAGGGATAAGGAGAGGGTGATTAGGTATGATGAGGGAGTGACTATGGATGATGAAGTTAAATGAGGGAGTGATTAGGTACAATAAGGGTCTATAAGGGAGTGATTATTGATGATGAGTGATAATGAAAAAACATTGCATTATATCTATATATTAGGGTAATATATATTATCTAGGTGACCTTATCTACCCCATGTGTGCAAGACTAATTCATTACATTCCTTCCTTTTTAATGGGCACTAAGACATGTGTTTTAGATGAGGGGGCATTGACTGATCCATATCTTGAAATGAGAGGGGGAATTCTAAACTATATAGAGAAAGGAGTGGCTAGGTATGATTGGGCACAAATAGAAAGCCACTATAGCCACCATAATATTATTGGAAGGAGTGATTAGGGATGAAAAAATCTATTATGTGAAGAAAATATAGATGTAAAAAATTTAAACTTCCCTTTTCTTACTCCTTAGCATAGATGAATTAGGTAGGCAAATATTTTATTACCTTATATCAGGTAGGTAAAGTTTTAGATCAATGTAAGGCCTTTAAAATGATGACCCCAATATATCTATAGTAAGACCCCCACTCCTGTGCTATACTTTGATATATTTTATTTTTAATTAGGGCATACTCAAACTATATACAACCCCATTTTGGAATTTAGGGATGATTTATCCATGCCCAAGCTCAAAGTAGTCACTCCTTGATACACTAGATCAATGCATATGCCCTTCATTCCCTTTATATATCTATAGTAATACCCCCATTCCTATGCTATCCTTTGATATATTTTATTTGGAATTAGGGCATACTCAAACTATATACAACCCCATTTTGGCCTTTAGGGATGATTAATCCATGCCCAAGCTCAAAGTAGTCGCTCCTTGATACACTAGATCAATGTATATGCCCTTTATTCCCTTTATATATCTATAGTAAGACCCCCATTCCTATGCTATCCTTTGATATATTTTATTTGGAAATAGGGCATACTCAAACTATATACAACCCCATTTTGGCCTTTAGGGATGATTTATCCATGCCCAAGCTCAAAGTAGTCACTCCTTGATACACTAGATCAATGCATATGCCCTTTATTCCCTTTATATATCTATAGTAAGACCCCCATTCCTATGCTATCCTTTGATATATATTATTGGTAATTAGGGCATACTAAAACTATATGCAACCCCATTTTTTCCTTTAGGGATGATTGATCCATGCCCAAGCTCAAAGTAGTCACTCCTTGATACACTAGATCAATGCATATGCCCTTTATTCCCTTTATATATCTATAGTAAGACCCCCATTCCTATGATATCCTTTGATATATTTTATTTGTAATTAGGGCACACTCAAACTATATACAACCCCATTTTGTCCTTTAGGGATGATTGATCCATGCCCAAGCTCAAAGTAGTCACTCCTTGATACACTAGATCAATGCATATGCCCTTCATTCCCTTTATATATCTATAGTAAGACCCCCATTCATATGTTATCCTTTGATATATTTTATTGTGAATTAGGGCATACTCAAACTATATACAACCCCATTTTGGCCTTTAGGGATGATTTATCCATGCCCAAGCTCAAAGTAGTCGCTCATTGATACACTAGATCAATGCATATGCCCTTCATTCCCTTTATATATATTAATTTCGGTATAGATCAAGTTGGGTTAGGAAACACATTCTACCATATAAAAAACTATAACATTCTCTATCATATTGGTGACCATCTATCTATCTATTTGGAAATCCAATCTACTATGAACATACTCTCAATGACATATAAAGAAAACTGGAAGTCAAATATGGGGTTGGGATTGGAATTCTCAACTAGTATCTAGTTGCCCCTATCTATATAGATATAAATTTGGATTCTAAACTCTATTATTATGATTCTTAGATTCCCAAATCCTAATCTATATATGTAATTACTACAATTTCATCCAACCCTTTTTCATACCTACTTCATCTATGTTAAGGGGTAAGGCAAGGGAAGTTTTCCTTCTTAATACCTAGATTTTCTTTGCCTAATATATCATATTAATGGAAAATTTTCATATCAATTTATATTAATGGAGTAATTCATATCTACAAAGTTAAGTTTTCTTTCTTAATATATAGCTTTACTTTGCTTATAAATTAAGGCATAATTATCAATGGAAACTTGCTTTCTAATAGATAGTTTTGTTCTTACCCTACCTACTTAGCTATGCCCTAAAAAATAAGGAAAGGGAATCTTGCTTCCTAATATATAGTTTTTTTCTTATCCTACCTACTTTCCACATCATAAAATATATTAATGTCATATTTATACATATTTCATGATGTTATGGGATACATACAAAAATACAATTGTGGGAACATGATGTGATGGTTAATTCCTACCTGATTAATATAATAGTTGGTTTCAACTACTTGACATCATTTAATGTACTTCACTATGTATGGGTTTCATTAGTTTGGTGGGCCCATTATTTGTATTTACCTTGGTCATAAGTAGTTATAGTGTTTTTATGTCACTTTTGGCCTATAATAGACCTAATCACAAGTAAAATTGACATGAAGGGGTGTCTTATATGCCTAAATCCAAATATATATATATATATATATATGTAATCAATAAAATTTCACCCCACCTTTTTCTCACTTTTATGACTATTTATTCTAGATTTGGGCTCTGGGTACACTCTCTCTCCATGATTTGGCCATGGATTGTCATATATATCTTTGAATCCCACTAGACAATCAGATGATATATTTGAGTTCCTTATTTAGCTAAAATAGAGTTAATTAAATAATATTTTATTTGGACCTTATTTGAGTGAGAAAAATTAGAATTGGAATATAATCCAATTGGTCACTAGAGGGAATCCATTGCATCAACCATCAAGGTATTATATGGAGTGATTAGGGATGAGGAGGGATGGTGGTGGAGTGTATATAGATGATGAGGGATGATAATGGAACCATTATGTATTATTATATATGGTTAGGGTCAATGAGGGAGTGATTAATAATTATGAGGGAGTTATTAAGGATAATAATGGAGTGATTAGGGTGGTGAGGATCAATAAGGATGAGGAGGAAATTATTAGGGATTATGAGGGATGAGGAAGTAATTATTAGGTATGATGAGGGATGGTGAGGTCTAATTAAGGAGAGATTAGGGATGATAAGTGAGTGATTATTGATGAAGAGAGAGTGGTTAGGGATTATTACCGATGAGGAAATAGTGATTAAGGATGATGGAGAATGGTGAGGATCAATGAGGGAGTGATTAAATATTATAAGGGATCATGAGGTTAAATGAGGGAGTAGTTATGAATAATGAGGAATGAGGAGAGAGTAATTAAGGGTGATGATGGATAGGGTAGAAGTGATTAGGTATGAGAGAGGGGTAAAGAGCAAGTAAAATTAACACAAAGTGGTCATTTGATGTTCTTAGGTCATCAGTGTGCCCTATGCTACCTCAATCACACCACTTTATCTTGAATTCAAAGTGAGTGGTTTATAAACTTTAATTTTGAAAAAATTAAGACTCCTATAAATGTTATCAAGCAATCCAAAAGGCACAAAAACCTAAAAAAATACTATCTTTTTACCTTTATATCTATGAGGAATGGTGAGGGTTAATGAGGACAATAAGGGAGTGATTAGGGATTATGATGGATGAGGAGGGAGTGATTAAGGATGATAAGGGATGATGAAAGAGTGATTATAGATGGTGAGGGTCAATGAGGGAGTGATTAGGTACAATAAGGGAGTGATCAAGGATTATGAGGGATGGTGAGGGTTAATTAAGGATTGATTATAGATGATGAGGTATGATGAGGGAGTGATGAGTGATTATTAAGGATGAAGAGAGAATGATTAAGGATGATGAGGGATGATGGAGTGATTAAGAATGATGAGGGATAATGAGGGTCAATGAGGGAGTGATTATTAATGATAAGAGAGTGATTAGATATGATGAGGTATGGTGAGGTTAAATTAGGGAGTGATTAGGGATAATTAGGAATGAGGAGAGAGTGATTATGGGTAATAATGGAGAGGAGGAAGTGATTAAGGATGAAGGAGGGATGATGAACAAGTGAAATTAACACAAAGTGGTTTTTTAATGTGTCTAGGTCATAAATGTGACTTATGATATCTTAATCACACCAATTCTAATATAATTAAAAGTGAGTGGTTTTTAAACTTAGATTTTTACAAACTTAGGACTCCTATAAATGCTAACAAGCAATCTAGAATACATAAAAACCTAAAAAGTGACTATATGTTTACCTTGTTATCTATGAGGGATGGTGAGGGTCAATGAAGAAGAGGAGGGAGTGATTAGTGATTATTAGGGATGAAGGGGGACTGATTAGTGATTATGAGAGATAATAAATGAGTGATTAAGGATGATGAGGGATGGTAAGGGTCAATAATGGAGTGATTAAAGATAATGAGGGAATGATCAGGGATGGTGACAATCAATGAATGAGTGATTTGTGATGATGAGGGATGAGGATGGAATGATTAGGGATTATTAAAGATGATAAGGGAGTGATTATGGATAATTAGGGATGTTGAAGTAATGATTAGGGATCATGAGGGATGGTGAGGGCCAATGAGGTAATGATTAGGGATGATGAGGGAGTAATTAGAGATGATGAAGGAAAGTGAAAATTAATGAGAGAGTGACTAAGGATGATTAGGGATAATTAAAGAGTGATTACAAATTATAAGGTACAAGGATAAAGTGATTAAGGATGAGGGATGGATGATGAGCAAGTGAAATTAACACAAAGTAGTTGTTTAATGTCCACAAGTCATCAATTTAACCAAATTTGTCTAAATTACACCACTTTGGATTGAATTCAAAGTGATTGGTTCGTAAACTTCAATTTTGACAAAATTATGACTCCTAAAAATGCCAACAAACAATCCAAAAGGCACAAAAACCTTTAAAATGACTATACATTTACCCAAAAAGGACATCAATTACAAAATTTGTGCCTTAAAATCCCTAGATTCAATATTAAGAGTCTGAAAATGCAAGTATTGACTAGATTGGATCTTAAAAAACTATCTCCCACGTCGTAAGGAATGAAACTATGAGACAAACTCTATAAAATGCAAAATGACCCTAATTTATTATATTTACTAAAATAAATTTAAATTAGAAGTAGGAATGTAATAGTAATAATATATATCTAAACTTATACTTAACACATCTTAAAATTTTAATTAGACTATCTACACCCTCTAATATATCTTATATGGTTTTTTGTGTAATGTGAAAGGAACGTGTACACATTATAGTGCATATGTGTTCCTTTCACATTGCATGAAGAAAATAAAACAACCCTTCCAATAGATATTTTTTAATTTTTAGTGCAATGTCATAGGAATGAGTATGTTATATAATGGTATATGGTTTTTTTCAATTTGAAATGAATGCATACACATTATAGTGTGTGTTCATTCCTTTCACATTGCACGAATAAAATTAGATAATGCTTCCAATTGATTTTTTTACTTTTTAATATAATGTCATAGTAATGTCTATGTACTATAATGCATATATGTTATAGCACATACATTATATGTTTTATTTGAATTCAAAATCCAAGCGTTTTGGCTTAGAAATGGCTTGGATTCCTAAGCCAAAGACTTGGACCTATCAACACATAGCCAAATCTAAGAGTTTTGATTGAAAATAACAAAATTCAACTTTCACCAAATACACTATGAATTTCGATGAGAAAATTTATATAATTATTAACATGATGATGATCACACTCTCCTATTTCCAAATATATGACTTTTATAATTTTTGGACTATTTTAAGGTTGCAATCTATGTTTATTTCTAACTATAGCTTTTATAGGCCACTAAATGCCTCAAATATAAATGCCTATATATTATTGTGTTTCTTTTTTTCCATTGATTAAAATGCAAAAAAAATATATATGCTTTCAAACTAGGCCTAATTCTACATGCATTCAAAAAAACTAATTTTCATTTTATTGAGGTAGTTAGGGGGGCCGCATGACTAGCTATCCAGGGCCGCATGACTAGCTATCCACTTTTTTGTCAATTTTCAAGATCTATTTACTTGTAAAATTAATTTAAAATATTTATTCATTTAAAAATTATAAAAAAATATAGGTTACAAACTAGATGATATTATCTAAAATTTCACCAAATGTTTTTAAATAATATTAAATTATGCTCAAAAAATGAGGGGTCACACAACTGACTATCTGCTATGTTTTCCTACAAAAATAGGATTTTCTATTCAAATTTTAGATGTTTGACCTAGTTATGCTTAGCCATTTTTAAAAATAAATCGTGGTTTGGAAACTAGACTCAAAATTTTAAAATTCATGTTCTTACACCATCCTTGAATTTTGAGTGTAGCCAATCTAAAATTATCTATAAAAGTTTAGATTTCTTAATTTTCAAAAAAAACATGTCCATAGATAGGCTCCTTTTTGTCTCTCAACTTTTTAAACTTACCTCATAGTATATTTGGTTATACCAATAGGAATCAATACCATTTGTTTGATTATGTAGTGTACCAATATTTGGTTATACCCAAGAAGTTTCTCCCATCTTACCCTTGAAATTGGATTCAGTGGGCTATGGGTATGGTTTTACCTCCATAGTTAGTGCTCTAAAATATTAGGCTGCCACTTACCAATGGAACAACAAGTATATATGAGAGTCTACTAAAAACTCAATACCCTTGTCTATATCACCATTTTATCCTTGATTTTTGCTTTCATTGTCTTTTTAGATAATAAATTTGCTTGTTTTACCTTGTATACATAATCATAGTTATTTTACTTCTTTTGTGTAACATTACCATATATTCTTGATTTTTTTAAGATATTAAATTTATAATGGGCTCACTAAATGAATTATTTTATCATGTTGTACATAACCTTCTTCAATTTCTTGTATAAATATATTTTACTTTCCATAATGTAATCTCACATGTACATTCTTTATTCACACAATAATTTTCCAAGATAGCTTAGAGAAAATTTAGGCACATGATAGTGTTTAGAGTTATAATATCTAAAGTAATGTTCTTCCATTTACCATACATTTGCCTCATAAGGTTCATTTTATTAAAACTAGATAAGGTAGAGGTCCTCATATACCTCCTCCTCCATTATAACATTATAATAAACTAAGATAAATTGGTGTTCTATATTAACTAAATAATATTAATGAAAAAAATACTCTTAGAGTTTTTGCAAATAATTCCATGTATAAATATATATTATATGAGGATTTACGCACTACTCTTTTTCCAAATAATGTTGAACCTCCTCATGTAGCTTATATTGTAGACATTGGAAAACTACACATGATCTTAGTCATCGTAATACCTTTGGTTTCTCTTGAACCTCTATCGACCACACCTATAAGTTTGACAAACCTACCTAGCCTTACCTACTTACCTAATCCAAAGTCAAGTTAGTCACTTGTCTGGCTTAACTCACCTTTTCACCCCTTTCAACCTATCTTTCTCCTAGGTCCTCAACTAGAGATGGTAAGGGTGACCAGAGACAGTCACCCTAATCAGTGACGGTTAGGTTAGGTAGTCTAGACTCAGTATGTAGCCTACATGCAAGCCACCACCTTGATTTTCTAAATATGGTAGTCTAAATATGGTTGTGAACCCTTTACATGGATGACTTATATTTATAATCCTTCTTCAAGTCCAATTTAGAGAACCACTTCCACCTCTTTCTTGTACCTATAAAAGAGAGAGGCTTGGGAGGTCAAACCATCTACAATTGTTATCAAGAGCTCTTTTTATCCAAAATCTCTTTTTGTAGGTTAATCCACATTATCAAGTGTTATCAGCTATCACATAGGGATCTTACTTTCTATTGACTCTCCACTAAACTCCCAAGTATTGTTACACTACTAGAATCAACCCAGATTCCACCAACATGAAAATATACATCAACTACCCACCAACTAATTTCTAGTAAGACAAGTATTATTTTACTAAGTATTTATTCTAAGCTTAAGCTATCTCTAAAAATCCACTTTCCATATCTTATCAATCAACAAACCCAAACCCTAGTTTAACCTCTAGATTCATTAACAGGAAATTGGTGATAGTTACCTAACTGACTATGGTTACCCTTGATTAGCGATAATTGCATGATCGATGATGGTCACCTGTGGCACCAAAAACTAGAAAGCTAATTTGACCCTCTTACACCCAACCAAATTCACTTTTCTATGTCTGTAGCTATTCATAAGCCCCTTTCTAAATTTTTTGAGCCATACCCCAACCTGTTAGCACTAGTACTAATTAGTTCATCACTAATTAGATCATTTTGAGTCTCTTTTCTAAACAAGTTTTTCTTGTATTTATTTTTAGTAATCTTCTATTATTGATGCAAGTATCTTTTTTCCTATTTTATCAACTTGATTATTTAAAATAGGTGTATTAACAACCCTTAACAAAGATCTTGCTTCTAGGATTTAGCTCCCATTAGGAAATCCACCCAACTATCTATCTAACAAACAAGTTTTCTTTAGTGCTTTCTTATCTATAGGGCATCCTCCCAAGCCAAAGAGGAGCTCTCAAAATATTTTGATTCAATGTGTGCACAAAAAAATAGGTATTCCTTTCACAACCCATATTGACTTTCTTTTCTCTCTTTATTTAAAACTTAAGTGAAATTTTTCATGAAACATATTGGCATGCCTGATTGGACCTAGAGTCTTTACTCGCATTTCCTCTGCATCTGTATGCTTCTCTCTCTATATGTTCTCATAATTAAAACTGAAATTTATTTTGGGCTTAAAATCAACTACATCCATTGTTCACTTTTAACATTAGTTCACTTTGAATTAAATCATAGTAATATTATCATAGCACCACTCTTGTTTCACACACTAAACAAACCACTTTCATCAATCAAACATCAAAACAATTTGAAACAAGGCCTAAGTAGGATTTCATCACCTAAAAAACACCTTACCCATTCCTAGCAATCCTACTTAGAGGTCATTACCAAGGGTGAAACCAACTCAGCTCTCTAGTTAAGTATAAACTCAGGATATCAATGTATATTGGCTAAGCACCTAACACTCTTATCATTTTGGGACTGTGAAGTGAAGGGTTGGGCCCAAATACCAAGCCATGTATTGATTCCAATATAGATTATTTTGATCACCTAAACAACCTGAAACCAAGCATAGACTGCTTCTATAGTACCTGATCTACAAGCCAACTTCTATCACACATTCTCATAAATTAAGGCATAATCCAAAAGCAAGATTAAAACTAACCTCTAGGCTTAACGTACTTTATAGTGTGTGTCTTGATAGCCTTGATCATTTTCTCATTTTTTTTATTTGAGCGATGAGACTATTCTTGTTTTCTCTCCCCTTTTTCTTCTATGGTTCTCACTCATCAATAGTAGAGAGACTTGGCAAAATAAAACCCATCACTTAAATCAACCTCTTTTACCTCCTCATCTATGAAGTACATCTTCAAGGTAAAATATTCACCTCATCTATCGGGAAGCCATACTTTCCCTTAGGTATTTCCTTAAGGAGACATGGATTTTGCCACCTTCCTAGACACAATCCAATGGCCCTTCAGCACTACCTTAACACCTCTCCTCACCATATCTTGGTCTCAACTCCACCTCAAGATCCTCCTTATGGCATGCCATCCCATCTTATTAAGGGTATCCCTATTACCATGGTCACCACCCAACCTTTGACCACCCAGGCATCTTCATCTACTAACCCCTTTGATGTTATGGCTAAGAACCAACCTATCCAACCAACCATTACCCTTAAAGCATCCACCCCTACTAATGACTCCTCTACCTTGGGGACAACCTAACCATTGACCCATCATACCCCACTTATATTTGGATCACCCACTACTTTCATTAACAATCTCCCTCTATCAAACCTAGCCCATTAGTTAATACCCCTTTACCAAGATTAGGGGTATCTATCCCTTCTACCTCACCTTTTGTCACCAACCCAACTACCACCCATGCCCAATCCATAGGGACTTCTTAGTAGTTATCCATTGCACTCAATCTAGGATACATCCCTAAGCCACAAGGTTATGTACCCACTACCCAACCACCATCATCTCCCTACCCTCCTAGCCTCTAGCATCCACATTCCAATATGTGGTAACCTCTTAACCACCAAGCAACTACCACTATGTTGCCCAACCTCAACCATAATATCAACCTTCTAATCATTTTGGTGTACCACCTCAAACTGACCTAATGAAAATGCTCATGAATAAGATGACCAACCTTGAGTCATCTATTTTAGGAGCTCATAACATCCTATCTTATGATCAGATTTGTAATGAACCTATTCATCCTTCTGTCCCTATCAGGCCTTACCCTGCTCAATGGGAGCTTCCAAAATTTACCAAATTTCAAAACAAGGAGGATGCCCAGCAACATATTATGGATTTTATGCATGCATGCTACATGATTTCTTACAATGATTCCCTCCTCCTATAAACCTTCCCCATGTCTTTATATGGTTCAGCACTTGATTGGTATAGTGCCCTTACCAAGCATTCCATCTTTTCTTTCACCCAACTAACATAAGTCTTATTAGATCACTTTTCCATTAACATTTATAATAAGGTTTCTATCATAGACCTCTATTCTATCAGGTAATTTGATGATGAGTCCATTGCCAATTTCATCACTCATTGGAGAAGCTTGATTAATTAGCTTTCATTTTCCCTGCCTCAACCTGAACTTATAGAAATTTTTGCTCAAGCTTATTCCAAACATTTATCTTCTGCATTGTGTGTCTAGAGCTTTAAAACCTTTGATGAGGCTTTTACCATGGCATGTAAGCTAAAAAACTGGGCCATATATGAGGGTAAATTGAAGTTACAAAACAAGAACTCTACCTTCAAGACTAATGAGACCTCTTCCTCCAAACAAGGCAACCAAGCCAATACTAGAATGAAAACTAAGGGAACCATGAATGCCATCATCTTTAAAACTACCCCTCGACCCAATATCAATTAACAAAATTATCCCATTACCTTCAATCAAAATTTAAGGAACCCAAACCAAAATAACCAAAACTAATTCTCTCCACTTAGATAATCTTACACCTCAGTTCTGGAGAAGCTACTAAAAGCTAACCTTATATAACTTCCACCTATCAAGCCTCCCTAATAATTTGACTCTTCTCATCTAGCACCTGATTGGTACAATGAGAATGACCTCTATGCTTTTCATCAGGTAATTAGATATGATGTCAGCTAATGTAATACTTTAAAGAATTTTGTCTAGAGTCTTATCGATAAAGAGGAACTCATGTTGGATAATCCCAATGCCCCTCAAAATCAAGCCCTTGACATCTTCAAGAAACCTTTTCCCAACATGCCCCTATCAAAACTAAGGACACATAGGATGAATGCTCTCATAATGCCCACACGGTCAACATGGTTCATGATACACCTATCCATGATGACCCAATCAATCAATTCACCCATTCCTCCCCTACCTCACTTACCAAGTAATGGAGTAACTTTACCCTCCCTTGGATAGACAAACTAAAAAGGTTCTTTTATTCCTAGATACCCTCATATAAGTCTTGGAATCATCACATACTACCTTAACTAGCATATATAGACAAATAAACATTCTTGATTTGCCACCTCCACTAACTACCGAACAAACTACCACACCTATGGATATCATCCCTAGAGGATTAGTTCCACTAGCACCTCTAATGGAGGACATATCTATTGCAATCCTACTTCTTCACCTTAAGAGATCAACCAAATTACCAAACATCTTACCCAACCTCCAATTTTATCTATTGCATCCACTACCCATGAATTAGGACTAGTACACAAACCTTTTTCCACATTAGTGAAAAAAATGGAATTTTCCTTAAAACCAGACATAGATCAAACCACTTTCTAGAAATAGTTAGGGCTTCCCTTCATTAAATACCTAAACCTTCTAACACACCTGTAACCAACTAATCCATCATCCCTCCACCACCTCTTAAACCAGTTCAAACCTCTAACAACCCCCTAACTTCTCAATCAACCAAAGCAACCACTACCTCACCAACCAAACCTTTCAAAACTCTTGGTGCATTCCCTACTCAAAGTTTGGTCCACCCATCCTTGAAATTAGACTTAAATTCACCTAAGCCTATACCTAGGTTTTGACCCATACCAACCAAGAGGATGAGAGCATTGAATGGACACATTAATAAGCCTCTACCTCCCTCTACCTTGCCCTTTATCTTAGGTCCTCACCCTTTTACTTTGCTTAAAAAGCAAACCCCTTTCAACATATGTTGCACACTACCATTGATTACATCGACACATTTATTAACTGACACATCAGTCCTTCCCAGATCACATACAATTAGATCACTAAATTTAGCTGCCCCAACTATTAACATTCCCAAACCAAAACCATCAACTAAAAACACCACCTTACCTAAACCATCTCTCACCACACCTATTGCCACCAACACACCCATCTTATCAACCAAGACCATCATCCCTAAATCTTTATTACCTCTATCAAAATCCTATGCAATCATCCTTAAAAGATTAGTTTAGACCTCCTACCTCATATTACCTCCCATCAAACCTTATGATCCTCTTGGTTCAAAGTTGACTTGGTACAATGACCATCAAATCAGCTCCTATCACAGGACACCTACGCATGGCACAAATAATTATAAAGCCCTTCAAGCCATAATCCACTAAATCTATGATGAGGATGATTTTTTTAAATGACCTTCCACTGATTTTCTATCATTAAAACCAATAATCGGTCACGAACACATTCTTAATCCCCCACTCTCACCTCAGAGTGACAGAGAATCTACCCAACCCCCCATCACACCTTCCCCCTCTATCCATACCATTAATGTGGTCACAAAATCACAAAAAAAGGATAAAGTGAAGGTCAAAGTGTTAATTCTATGGACATACCCACCAAATCACCCTATACCAAACCAAACCCAAACCTCAATGCTTACAGCTAAGCCCAAAGTTACTATCTTAGGCACATCAGAGGCTAACCCCTCCAAATCCATTGAGAGAGTCATCCTTAAAAAACTCCACTAGAACCCTACTAAAATGAGCCTCTATGAGCTCATTTCTACCTCACCTCACCATCGTGAGGCCATGATCAAGGCTATTCAAGCCATTGAAGGTGGACCAAGGGATTCCCAACCTATAGAGACCTTTATTGGTGCTCTTCAACTCTCCACCCTTGTTACCTTCAAGGACTCAAGATCCCTTCTATCCATCCCAAAGACCTAAATCCACCTCTTTTTATTATATCCCACATCAACCAAACCTACATCAAATAAGTTATGATTGATGGGGGAGCCAGTATCAACATCATCTATTCTCATGCCTATGAGAAACTAAAGCTACCATATAATGTCATGTCTATAACTTTAGCTATCCTTAGATATTTTTAAAACACCATGACCACTACCTTGGGAACCATCATCCTTCATATTTTTCTATGACCTTGCACACTCCTCAAACTCTTTTATGTAGTCAAAGGTGAATTCTAGCACAATGTCTTGCTAGGGAGACCTTAGATTTAGGCCATGGGATGTGTAACCTTCCACCTTCCATAATTATGTCAAGTTTGAACATGAAGTTCAAGTTGTTACCATACAATCTGACCCTAGCCCTTTTTTAGTATGTAATATGACCTACTAACCTAATGACATTCTTCTACTTTCATCCAAAGTACTACAAACAACCATCATCAAGCCCTCACCCATAAAAGTTGAAGCCACTACTTCCTCCTCTTCCACTGAGGCATCCACCAGCTAATTTATCCCTATAGACCAAATACCTATCACTAATCCTTAGGAACATACCTTCTAACACCTGACCCTTAGACAATACCATCTCTTCACCCTTGATGCCCTCCTTACTCCCTAAGAATATGGGAAACTCAACCACCAACTAGGTTATGACCCTAACATTAGATCCATTACCCCCTTGGAGCCTCTGAGCTACTAAACCCACTATCTTTGGGGGAATTGACAAGCCACTTAACATTTCCATCATTCCCTCTCCACCTCATCCATTCACCTCCACCTTCTCTTATTTGGATAATCTAGACTTCACCAAACTATACCTTCATAGGTGTGCTTAAAATAGATTTAATTTAGGGTGATATGAGCATGGCCCACATACATTAACCTTAATTGACACCCAAAAGCCTCATGAGAAGCATGGCCTTAAGTTTATTCTACCCAATAAGAAAAAATCCAAACAAACTACCCCTACTATTGTTGAAGATGAAACCCCTTCCTCACCAACACCCCCTCCACCTATGGGTGGGGATGAGGACATCATCCCACCCAAAAAAAATTCCATCAACATGATTACCCTTAACCCCATAACTTATTAAAAGGAAGGGGCATCCATATCCATCCCTTTGACACATCTTGAACTCATGGGAGAAGACTCTCCTACCATTAACATTATTTAGTGTCAAGATGATGATGTTATTCTCACCTACCTTGGTACACCAAATTTCTCCATCCATAAATCTTTACCTCTAAAAACCTCTACTATATTGAATGAGTCTACCAAAAACATTGACATAGGCACTCCGAACAACCCCCATATAATCAAAATTGGCCAAACTCTCATCTCTAAGGAACTACAAGACTTCTCTACCTTCTTCCAAGATCATAGTATTACATTCACTTGGTCATATGTTGACATGCCTAGTATTGACCTAGCCATCACCACTCACAACATTTTAACCAATCATGATGCTAAACCTATCAAATAGAAACTTCACTAAATATGATGCAGAGGCCTCACTTGTTCTCTGCTTACCAAGATCTTTTATAAGATTTTTCAAATGTTATATGGCCAATCACACTTCATGAGGGGTTAATCAACTATCTACTTGTCTGTCAAGACTGATTAGAATTCATTCAAATCAAGAAAAACATCAACACCTTATTTCTTTCTTACCAATCTCCTTCAACATGCACTAATCAACACAAGGCAACTTGTCTTCTTAAGCCATATGAGGCATCAAACACTAAATACCTATTCTCCATGCTTCTATAACTCTAAAAAAACCTTAACAATACCAAACCATATAATTGAGCAAGTTATCATACCCTAGAATTTGACTTCTCTATCAAAATGGATCAAATGGCTTTTAGGCCTTGTAGCCCTCCAAACAGGCAAATCTTCAAATTTGAAAATATACACTAAGTGTTAAAGAAAACCAATCACAATTGTAGACACCCTTTATCATTATTCAACTCTTCACCAAGTTCTATGACCTAACTCAACCTGTAGATGCACTTTCTCTTTGTGTCTCTTTCCAATTAAGCCTTCATTAGCCCTATGCAAATCAAGGCCTAATGGTTTGACCAATATGTAATAGATCTTGACCAAGTAAGAATTTTTTTAGTTAACCTTTATCTTTATTATGCTTATTCCAAAGTTTCAAGTCTTCACCATCACTGGAAATATGATTTCCTTCAACCCACTTGACCTCTTCTTGTTTGCCCTTAAGCTCAACTTCTTGGTTTAAGGGACAAATCCATATTGTATGGATGCTAACACTTCCAAAACACCTGAATCATCCATGGTTTCACAAAACAATCATGTTAACCAAGTTTCAGCTTCTTACAACGGTTAGAACTCCATTTTTAGCATTTTCTCCAAAATGAACTAACTTTTGCACAGTCCTAGACAGACCAGGAAAGGACAAATTACATATCTTGAGCATAACAGGATTTAAAAAAATAATTCCAACTTCAAAATTTTTTTTTTTTTATTCTCAAACTTTTATCTTTAGGCACCTAAGGTTAATCATGTATGGATTTTCTCATATTACAAAATTTTCTCAAAACTGAATTCTTAGGACATCAAGCAGGCTGTTTGCAAATAATTTTATAACTTGAACAAATTTGCCCTTCAATCCTGTAATTTACTTTTACAAATCTATAATAACATCCCTCAACTTTTCCTTATGTCTATGAACCTTATCAATATGCACAAACTAATCAAACACCCATTAACATCATCTAATGAGGCTATTCTAGCTCAAACACTTAAATTTGCACCAAGAACATGCATTAAAAGATCAATACATACCATTCACACTCAGGCACTCCAGATGGGTAATTCAATGGCTGTGTCCTTTATTTTATTTCTTTTAAACATCTACTACAAACCAATATGCTTTCCAATTCACACCTCTATGTACAAGGACCTAAAAAGGTCTATAATACACCCGAACTTCAAACAATGAACTTGATAGTTCTTGAATCTCACTTCAATCCATTTAAATGACTCCTAAAGCCTCTATCATATATATTTAGGCCTCCTTTACTTACTTATTCTAACTCCTCATCAATAGAAACAAACTCTCTTTTTTTAGAATGGTCTTAAAACTGCCCATGATCTTCTCCTTTGACTTCTCAATTTTTAACAACTTGCCAACTTGCTTCTCTATCTTGAAAAATTAGACTTTTCTCCCCCTTCCAACGTGGGGATTAGGTAATGAGATGTTTTTAATAAGGTAGAAACACATTTACAAGTTGTTTTCACTTTCATGAACCCCTTATGTGAGGTTTAGCACTTACTTGCCTCTTTTTAGAATTTGATTTTTCAAATCAATGTTTTTGGAGGGAAATTCTATGATTTGAATTATCTTGCCTCTAGAGACCTTTTGACACCTAGAACACTTTCAAAACACCTAAAATAGACTATTCAAACTATCTAAGACCTCATAGGGTCTTTACAATGCATTACATGCTTCTTAAGACCTCTAGGCCTTTACAAATAACTTGTTGTTTCCCTAAGCCTGTTTACATATTTGAGTGATGCTCCTACATCAAAATACATCTTTTCATAGCCTTCCTTATCAATTAAGATCTTTAATGCCTCCTTTTTGTCAACTTTATTCAACCCATTGATTATCCCTAATGGGATTTAAACATCATACCTATCACTAAAGCCATAGGGGAACTACATATTTGTGTGGACTTTCATGACCTCAAGCTCACCTACCTAAAGGATGACTTTCCTCTACCTAGCATTGACTAACTTGTTAATCTTATATCAGGTCATGAGATGTTGTCACTCATAGATGGATTCTCATGTTATAATCAGATTTTGATTGCCCCTAAAAACCAACACAAAATTGCCTTTATCACCTCATGGGGGAATCTCTATTATAGAGTCATACCCATCGATCTGAAGAACACTGGCGTAACCTACCAATGTGTTATCACCTATATTTTCTATGAACTTATCCATATAATCATCAAAGACTATGTGAATGACCTTCTTGGGAAGTCCAAGCTTTTTAGAGACCATTTATCCATTCTCAAGATTATCTTTGAGTGACTTATCCATTATCATGTCTACCTCAATCCTAAGAAATTTATTTTTGGGGTCTTATCAGGAAAACTTCTTGTCTTCATCATTTCCCTTTGGGGAATTGAGGTGGATCTAACCAAAATCAAAGCCATCCTTGAGATGCTACCTCCAACCAAACATAAATAACTCTAAAACTTGCAAGGGAGACTTCAATCCATTCATCACTTCATCTCCCATCTCTTCGATCAATGTCAACCCTTCCACCACCTCTTAAAAAAGGATGTCTCTTTCAAGTGGAATTTTGATTTTCAAAAGGCCTTTGATGCACTCAAATAATACCTGCTATCTAAAACTATCCTTACACCTTCTAGGGATGTCCAACCTTTCTACCTCTATATATCTACAACAAACCACTCCCTATGGGAAATGCTTGCCCATCAGGACAAATAACATAAAGAGTAAGCCATCTATTATATTAGCTACACATTTGTTAAATACGACACTCAATACAAACATACCAAAAAAATATGTTTGGCCCTAGTATTTGTGACCACCAAACTTCACCACTACCTTCTTAACCACAAAAATTTTATCATAAACAATATTGACCCCCTCAAATACATGCACTCCAAACCATACCAAAACCAATGTATGGCTAAGTATCTCATGCTTTTAGCTAAGTTTGACCTTGAGTTCCTCCAACAAAATCAATCAACGGGCTAGTAATTTTTGACCAACTAGCTGAGGCACCCATAGGAAACAATCAACCTCCCCCTCTAGAATTTCTAGATGAGTCAATCACAAGTCTATCTCAAGTAGATTTCACTAATCAGGGAACCATGACTTTTGATGGTTCTAAATGTTAGCACGGTGGGAGATCTAGTATCATCCTTGTCCCTCTTATTTTTTAACCACTCCTTTTGTCGTTTAAACTCAACTTTGAATGCATAAACAATGTGGATAAGTATGAAGCCCTAGAAATAGGTCTCCAAACTATCCTAGCCTTAGGAGTCAGAATAATCAATATCTTTAGAGACTCCCATCTTGTGGTCAACCAAGTCAATGGAATTTACTAGTGTAAGAATGAAATGATGTAGCTAAATAGACAACTCATCATAGAAATCTTAGCCTCATTCAAACACTACCATATCTAAACCAACCCTTGGTCTACCAACATGTTTGTTGATACCATGGTTTCTCTTGCCTATCAGATCTTGTTAGCACCCTCAGACTCCAAACTATTAGTCATTGTCCATCACCTCATTGAACCTTCCTACACCAAATTAGACACTCCAACCATCTTTAGTGTGGATAAAATAATGCTTGACCTTTGGTATCAATAAACCTTCAAGTACCTTCACCTTGGCATAATTCCCTTGGGCCTCTCTAGGAATGCCCACTAAGTATTTTTTCAAAGCACCTCTCACTATACCATTATGGGAGGACTTATTTATAAACAAGGCTTGGATAGCCTCCTAGTCTATTGCCTTAATGGTCTAGAAGCCTCTCATGTTATCAAAGAGACACATGAAGGTATCTATGGGAGCCACTTTAGTGGACTCATTGTACCTAAGTGTATCTTTCACTTGAGCTATTATTGGCCTACCCTTAACCAAGGTCATTATGATTACGTTAAAAGGTGTGTCAAATGTCAACAACATAGTAATTTACATCATGCACTTGGCAATAACCTTCACATTTCTATAGACTTTTATCCCTTTTCACAATGGGGTTTAGACCTTATCGGTGAATTCAACCCCCACTATTTACAATGACATCATTCTTTCATTACCACAACTAAATATTTTACTAAATGGGTGGAGGCTATTTACCTTGTCTCAAAAAAGCTAAAAAGATTATCAAATTCATCACCCACCATATCATCTACCATTTTGTTTTTCCCCATAAGATCATCACTAACAATGGTAAATCCTTTGAAAACAAACAAGTTTAGGGCCTTTGTGATGTATTTGGTATTAAGCTTAGCTTTTCATCACCTTATCACCCACAAATAAATGGATAAGCTAAAGCCTCTAACAAAACCCTTAACAACATGCTTCCCAAAATGGTCAATGCCTCAAGTAGGGATTAGCATTTGCACATCCCCTTCACCTTGTGGGCATATCATACTAGCATCCAAACCCCTACTGGTGTTACACCCTTTTCTCTCATCTCTGGAGCTGAGGCCATCTTGCCTCTTTAAATCCAAATACCTTCTATTCACATATCTTTGTGTGACCTCATTTTGGAAGATGATTATTGTTAACAACATTTATCCCAACTCAAGCTACTTTATGAGCATCATTTAGCTGCTCTTTCCCATCTTTGTATCTATCAAGAGTGAATTAAGTGAGCCTATAACAAACACGTAAAACTCCAAGAATTCAACATTAGAGAACTTGTCCTTAAGGAAAATGAACATGTCACTAATATGGAGAAAATAAAAAGGGGAAATTTTGCTTTTAATTAGCTTAGACCCTACATCATTACCCATAAATGTGGGTGAAGAGATTATCATTTGTCCTCTCTCGAAGGCAAACCATAACTTGAGCCTCTTAATGCTTCATATCTACATCCTTTTTCTTGTTAGATAGGGATCACAATCATCATTTGTCTAACTTGATCTCATCCCTTGTAACCATATTCATTTCCCTCTTTTTAGGGGCAACTGAATAAAATTGAATCATGTGATTATCTATCATAATTATAGCCAAATCTTGAACTATGGATACCATGGCTTTGTCCATGACATGATTCTCATAGTATTTTCCATCTCTTTGAAATTAGTTCATATGGTTTTTACCACCTATACCTCTCTTTCACCTACTAAACCTCCATGTCAACTTCATTTTGGGTTCATAAAGGTGATCCATTAAGTAGGCCTGAGCAATTCTATGTCAAAAATATCAAATGAAAGCAAAAGGCAATATCAAATAACAAAAACAAATCATGGGTCATTCTTATCATTCATAAATTTCTCCCTTAAAGGACAATTGTTAAAAATCAACTAAAATTTCCAAATGTAAGGTAGACTACTCCCTTGAAGGATAGCTATCAAAATCATTTGAACTAAGCACATAAACTTAGACCACTCCCTTGAAGGATGACTAAGTAAAGCATTAGTCAAAGCTAGCAAGTAGAAGCTTCACACATCGATTAGCTTCCCTGACCCTCAGGAAAATAGAAAAATTAAAAGCAAAAGCAAGAGCAAAAGAATTTTGAAAGCCATAATTAGCTTTCATAATAGTAGTAATCTTAGAAATCTATAATCATCTCTGCTTAGTAGACTTCCCACATCAATCATTCTACACTTTATATATAGAAATATACTTGTTTATACGACCTCTTTGGACACCTATAAAAAAGGCATACTAGTCTTGTTAAAGGTTATAATTTCACCCATTCTTCCTCCACATATCATATGTATAGGACTATGAGCTTACTTGACACAATGTTATCAGGATCCTTATCTATCAACCTAAGCCCACTTATGTAAAGCATCTGAAAGGCTTATTTTCACTAAGCCAATCTAATTTTAGGTTTCATGTTAGTTTTTACCAATGACAAGACATCATGTTCTTTCTCTTATCTTTTATTAGTTTATGTAAGCCTATCACTATGAACATGACAATAAACATCACATCAAAATCATGAACATCATGATCTATTTCATCAAGCAACAAGGTCTATTCATCAATGAGTCAAACACAATGTTAACATATCATCATAAATCATAAATATTAATCACATCATAACCCATAAGTGTGTCATTACACCATCAATAGCATAAACCAAACAAGCTGAGCAAAATATCAAGGCATATACCATTTCCCATTTCACCCATATAACCATAAATAAATCCATAACATGTATCCATCCATAATATATCCTATCATAACTATAAGCATTATCAAAACATCACATGCCTAAACTACTAAATCAAATAACCATAACCATGAGCATCCATGACCATAAATCATAAACATGAACATCATATAATTATAAGCATCCATCATATATAACATCATAAGCATCCATCACATACATCAAATCATCAAAAAATAATACATGTCACAATGTGTTAGCTCTCTCTCAAAACATATACATCTCACTACATCAGCATGTAGGCTGGTGTCAAAATAATATATCCTAAATCATGGGCCTGCACCACTCCACTAGACCCATTTGTGCCTACACCTATACTTGGCGGTGGTCCCTATGGGACCCCTATCTATCCCACTGTAGAATCCCACTGACCTAAAGTAGTTTTCAATGGCCCATTAGCCAAGCTCATTGTGTACTCTACATACCTCATAGCCTAGGGTAACTAGTCTAATACTATCACCTCATAAAATTTGAGATTTTTAATAGTAGCTAGATAACATGCTCAAGGCAATGTGTCTAATGGCCCTCATATTATTTCTTCACCTATCCTATCCCTCTACCTAAGTAGATCTTTATCACCTATAACAGTGATGAGCTAACCCTATAATGCCTAAATTTGGCCTTGTAGTGTGGCCACCTATCCCTATAAACTAATAACCTTGGCCTGTGTTGTGGCAAGTGTTATTGCTACCTATCCATCTCCCTGTACCTAATTTAGTGTCTGGGTTGGATCTACATCCATGAGATGCTAACCCCCATCACCCCATCTAAAATCTATTGTAGCATACCTACCCTAGTATCAGGCCACATAACTATCATCAATGCTTACATCATTAATGGGAGCTCTCACTAGTAGTTCCTCAAAATCAAGCACAACCTCCTATGGTTTGGGTATGGGTAACATAAACTTTGCCTCATCTCTCTTATACTTAGGAATATTAGGTGGGATCCCCTAAACAAGTTTTAACTATCTCCACACATGATAAAATGTGAGAAGCTCATCCTCACCCTCCCTATGACCATATATCCACCACCAACTCTATAGACCTAAGGTGTGATATCCCAACCCTACCCACTATGACCACTTGATGTAGGGCCTCCATATCACATTTATAAATACCAGGCCATCTAGTCCATTATAACAACTTAATTTCTCTAGCTCTTCCACCTACCCCTATCATAGCTTCACCTCATCCATCATAAGAATCCCATTATATAATCTATCAGTATATAAACCTCTACCATTAATCCCAAGGGTCTTAGTACTCAAATATGCTTGAAGGCCCATTAGTGAAGAATAAAACTAACAATAATCCTATACCACTTGTGGTGTTTTAAACCTCAAAGCTCTCAATATATTTATAATAATAGGACTAGGGCCTAGCTAAATACAATTCTCCCTAATAACATCTCAACTAGCACACCTAATAATGCCATAAGAAACCACCCCCAACTAAGTCAGGTAGCACAAACAATATTAATGCCATCATCATCATGATCAGTCATCTATCTACTAGAGCCATAGTATAATAGGCCATAGTTAAACCTACTTGCATGGTACGATGCTTGATTATGATCATCACCATATATCATCTACCTCCTCACACTTTATTTGATATACTACCTCTCCTCAAATTGATAAATGAGTGATCTTATGCACATCCTCCAATAAGATGGTGATCTCTCTAATTTATAACCAAAACATATTCATCATAGGGTCCCATCTCTTGATGAGCATGATGATCACCACATGGTCTCATGATAGATGTTGATAAAGTTTCATCAGACATAATCCCACATCCTTTATGTGTCACCACTCCTCTATAGTCATGGCATCTTAGACCTCAACAAAGAGTACCATCACCCAATCTCTGAGCCTAATCTACTCTCTAGCCTATAAGTATAGCATACAACACTATAATTTAGTGTTTCACCTAACACTAAGTACTAACTTTCAACCTACCCTTACCCTCCCCCATTTCCATCTTATCCCATCCCTCTATCCCAACTACCTACCTAACCTAGCTAAGAAAACCCATGACACTCACTTACCAATCCAACTCATTCCCTAAAAACACATCTATTTAACCCTCTAGATAAATAACATAATGCAAAAACTATCCTTTCAAATTCTAACATTCAAAAGGCCTAAACCCATAACGTTGACTATCGATGGTTCTTTAACCATCATTAATTACCTAGGGATATTAGCCCCCTAGGTTTGACCAATGATGGTCAAGTTAAACCATCACCAATCACTATCTCCACACTAATGACGGAGACTCAAACCCTATACCTCTTACTAAACCCTAAACCAAGCATCTACAAACTCTAAAACAAAATAAAACATAATACTTATTCCCACAACCCAACCCTAACTCCATTTACAAATCAATAGCATCTATAAACCTGATTTGCTTGAATTTTCTTCTCAAACACACCCCACCCAAAACCCCACCTATGGCTTCCACAACAAGCCTAAAATAACACAATCCCTAAACAATCTTAAAACCTACCCTAACTAGTAATTTAATCACATCCCCTACCTCATATTGGGAGCACTATCATGGCCACAGCCCTCATCCAACCACTCTACCACATCCTTGACCTACCTCCATCCTCTTGATCCTCTCTCAGTAAGTACATTACTATCTCACTGCCACCTCAAAAACCTCATCCCACCACATGCAAAAATTACCACAATTCACTAGAGCAATGGCATAAAAGTCTAAATGAGTGAAAGTGACTCACTTTTTAATTTTACCCTAACAAATTATAGGTTTTTATCCTGACCATCACCAATCAAGTTGACCATTGCTTGTCAACCCTTGGATCATTCCCCTAACCATCATTAGTCAGGGTCCCTACATCAATTTCTTTAGCACCTACTAGCAACCAACCTAATTTCTTAACCATATCTTTCTCACATGGGAAGAACTACTTTTGGCCTAAAGTTTTGTTGGATATTACATCCACATAGCTATATAGTTAGTGTTCACGTGCCTTATGTACATGGATTTAGTTTGGCCATGACCACCAACCCCATAACCTCGTCACCTCATCATTGGTTTATTTTTGCCTATCTAACATGCAAGTTTATGATAAAAAAAATTGGTTCATTGACCATAGTGACAACAATGCCATGTTGACCTTTTGTATTTTGTGCCACCTCATGCACACTAACCTACTTATGTTTCAATGGGAGCACTTCTTACCTTGGATACCTATGACACTTGATCCATTTTGTGTTTTCCCTAGGAGCACTTCATACCTCAGATACCCATTACAAATATGAAACCTACTTAGGAGACTTGAAATTATGAGTGTTCCTATTTACCACACTTTTTAGTGGTCACACAGTTCACTTGTCACTTATTTTCCATAGAATTGACCCTTAGTTTTTACCAATGTTGGCAATTTTAGTCTTTTACACAATCTTGACTACCACATCATTTTTTTACATTTTGTGCACAAGTCTACATCACATGTTCCCAACCCTTATTTTTGTCACCTACCATCTACCTATTATCAAACATGTACTCACCTATGTTTCACCTCACTATTTCCTAGTTTGAGGGGGTAACACCTCCTCTTACTCTCAAGGCAAGCAGATATAGATCCAATCTTCATTTTTATTTTGTTACTCATTCACACAAGTAGCATAACAAAAAGGGGCAAAATGTAGACACTATAAAATTGTACACACAGTCGTAGTCATCATAATACCTTTGGTTTCTCTTAAAACTCTATTAAATACACCTATAAGTTTGATAAACCTACCTAGCCTAGCTTACTTACCTAATCCATAGTCAAGTTAGTCACTTATCTAGATTAACTCACCTTTTCACCCATTTTAACCTATCTTGTTCCCAAGTCCTTGACTAGTGATAGTCAGGGTGACTGGTGATGGTCACCCTAACTAACGATGGTTAGGTTAGTTAGCCTGGACTCAGCTTGTAGCCTACATGTAAACCACCACCTTTATTTTCTAAATATGTTAGTCTAAATCTATTTTTGATCCCTTTACATGGATGACTTATATTTAGAAGCCTTCTTCAAGTCTAGTTTGGATAACCACTTCCCCCTCTTGATTGTACCTATAAGAGAGAGAGGCTTGGGAGGTCAAACCATCTGCAATTGTCATCAAGAGCTCTTTATATCTAGAATCTCTTTTTTCAAGTCAATCTACATTATTAAGTTCTATCATCCATCAAATAGGGAGCCTATTTGTTGTCGACTCTCCACTGAACTTCCAAGTATTGTTACACTACTAGAATCAACCCAAATTCCACCAATAGGCAAATTTGCATCAACCACCCACCAACTAATTTTTGGTAAGACAAGTATTCATTTTCTTGTATTCTTTTACCAAGTTTTAATTCTAAGCTTAAGTTATCTCCCAAAATCCACTTTCCAAATCTTGTCAATCAGTAAACCCAAACCCTAGTTTTACCTCTAAATTCAATGATAGGCAATCAATGATGGTTACCTAATTGTCGATGATTACCCTTGACCATTGATGGTTGCATGCCCGATGATGGTCACCTATGCACCAAAAAGTAGCAAGATAATTTGACCCTCTTACACCTAACCAAATTCACTTATCTCTGTCCCTACCTGATCACAGGCCCCTTTCTAATTTTCTAATCCATACCCCAACATGTTAACACTAGTATTAATCATTTCATCACTAATTAGATCATTTATAGTCTCTTTTTTGAACAATTTTTTCTTGTATTCATTTTCATTAATCTTCTATTATAGATGCAAGTATCTTTTTCTAGTTTTATCAACTTGATTGTTTAAACTAGGTGGATTGACAACCCTTAAACAAGCTCTCACTTATGAGATCCACCTCCCGCTAGGAAATCCACTCAACTATCTATCTAATAAAGAAGTTTTCTTTAGTGCTTTCTTATCTATAGGTCATCCTCCCAAGCCAGAGAGGAGCTCTCACAATATTTTGATTCAATGTGTGCACAAAAAAATAGGTATTCCTACCATAACCCGTATTGAGTTTCTTTTCTCTCTTTCTTTAGAACTTAATTCAAAATTTACATGAAACATATATCATTAATACTTTTAGATAGATATTTGAAATCATATCCTTTAAAAAATAAGACCTTCTCCCACACCCCATTATCATTAATTATTTACCCTAATATATTCAATAATTTATACAAAATCAAGTGGTTAAACATGTGCTCATTTATAATGGATCTAGATTAAATATCTACAACGTATCTTTCTTAAATTTAATATGCATAACTATAAAGTACCTTACCCATTATGATATGAAGTTTCATGGATTTAACAATACTCCACGTTAAGTACCTATGACAATTACATTAAATATCACCTTAGGCCCATATACTCTTTCTTTGGTATGTCAAGTTATGCCTAATGATATTAACTAAAATGTATTATTAGGATGACCTTAGATACATGACATGAATGATGTCACTTATACCTTGCATGCATGTATCAAATTCATTTATCAAGGGTATATATATACATGTCATTCGGATTAAGAACCCTTCAAATATTATGCTCTATAGTATACTATTGATATTTATATTCCATATATACAATCTTCTTCTTAGGACATTCCAAATATTTAGGTCCCTTATCTTAGACAGCATTTAGTTGGCCATTATCCCTCTTCTAATCAACACAATTTTGGGCATAAATATTTACAAAAATATATATATACTAAGGGACAAGGAATAGGTAAGCATGCTCAAGAAATTGTTGATCTTATTTTGAATTTTCAAAATAAAGCAAAATCAATCCTTGTTTATAATTATGAGTTTAATTCTCATATACATCATCCTACTAGTAAATTCCCAATGTTTATATATGATTACAAAGAGATTTATTTGGTTCATAATCAAGTTAACCATGTTTCACAATCATCCAAAGTCTATCCAAAGCTCATCAATCATTCTATTTCACTTTAAATTATAACATTGGATGAGTTTTAAAATGATGATTCTATTTTATATTATCTTGGTGCATATGAAGATCTCCATTCTTCCCATAATAATAAAAAAACTTTTTGAAACCAATGTGCATGCTTATTTTGGAAAAAGTGATGATTTTATTCCATAAATACAATTAGATGGTCCTAATGTTATTCTTACCACTCAATTTATGTAATATATATCAACATCACTTAATAAATAAATATTTGAATTTCACTTTGGCATTAAAAAAGACCCACAACCAATACTCTTAGCTACCATGTTAAAATATAATGAAGGTAAATTTATTTGACAAGCTTTACATGATTACCCTGAATTGTTTGCATGGGTATATAAATATATGCCTAGTATTCATCCTAAAGTGGATATGCATAACATTGTCTTATATATTGATGTCAAACCAATCAAGTAACAGATCATACAAATGCATCCAAAAATTATTTTGTTATTCAAAAGTGAGGTTGAAAGACTTTTAGATGTTGGATTCAATCACATTGTTGATTAGCCTAAATGGGTTTCTAATATTGTCTTAGTAAAAAATCCTAATGGGTACATTAAATGTTATAAATATTATTTATACCTCAGAAAATCTTATCCCAAGGATTTTTTTCCACTTTCAAACATCGATATGATTTTGGATTCCATAGTAGGATATGACATGTTATCATTCATGCATGGTTTTTTTAGGTATAACCAAATCAAAATAAATCACTCTGATTAAGAAAAGACATCATTCATCACATTGTGGGGAATATTATATTATATCTTCATGCCTTTTGGATTAAAAAATGTAGGAGTAACTTATCAACATGCCATGACTCATATTTTTCATGTTTACATTCATAAAATAATTTAAAATTATGTGGATGATTTATTAGTGAAATACAAACATTGACAAGATCATGCTATTTATTTAAGGCAAATATTTCAAATAATGGGAAATTATAATATGCATTCAAATCCTAAAAAGTGCATTTTTTGTCACAATACGTGAATTATTTGATTTTTTATCTCCAAAAGGGTTATAGAAGTTGACCCTAAGAAGGTAAAAGCTATAATTTATATGCCACCACCAACAAATATTAAGCAACTTTTATGTTTAAAAGGACACATTTAAGCTATACACTATTTTGTGGCTCAATAGTAGATAAAACAATTGAATTTACACTTTTACTTAAGAAATATGCCAAATTTGAGTGGGAAATTTTTTATGTATTTAAGGAATATATGTTGAATCCACTAGTCTTTATGCCTCATGTTTCAGATAAACCTCTTTATTATATATTTTAGCTATTGATCATGCCTTAGGTCATTTACTTGTGTAACATGGTGATACTAATTATGAGTGTTCCATTTATTATATCAATCACACACTCCTTGATTATGAGAAAAACTACATTAACATTGAAATTTTGTGGTTATCACTTGTTTTTACTACCCAAAATTTGTGACATTATTTACTTCACAATGAGACTCATGTTATTACTAAAGTAGATCCATTTCGATACCTTATGGTAAAATCCCATATGTCAAGATACATATAAAAATGGGTGATACTTTTTACTAAGTTTAATTTAAATTTTCTCATAAAAATCCATTAAAGGGTAGGTTATTGTTGATAAATTATATGCTACTCATTTTCAATACTCAATGCCAATAAATGCTAAATTTTGAGATGAATTTACCTCTTGTAGAATTGAAAATGATACTTGGATCATGCATTTTTATGGGTCTAAATGTTACATAGGGGATGTATTAGGTATTGTATTCATTTCCCCTAAAGTTTTACCTATATATTTCACCTTTAATTTAGGATTTTCATGTAATAATAATATTTTTGAATATGAAGCTCTCATTCTTGGATTATTAACAATGTAAAATTTGATTATCAAATCTTTATGGGTATATAGAGATTCATAGCTTGTCATTAACCAAATATTAGATATATATAAAACTAAGGAGGACAATCTTATCCCTTATAAATATATGGTTTAATGTCTCATTTCCTTATTTTATCACTTTTCCATTAAGAATATTCCTCAAAAAGATAATAATCATGCAGATGCAATGGCTAGTGTTGCTTCTTTAATTCTAATTGATATCAATGATGATCATGCAATGTTTACCATCCAAAAAATACTCAATACTTATATGGAGACAAACATAATTAATTCATTATAATTACTTGTAATAATTATAAATGTGGATAATCCTAAATGGTATACTAATATCTTTAATTATCTCTATAAATCCACTTTTCCAAAAAATTCTACACATGAGGATACAAATTATTTGTTATGCCAATCAATGTATTGTGTGTTCATTTGTGGATATCATTTCAAATTATATTTTTATGGACAAATATTATGATTTATAAGTTATATTAAATCTCAAACAACTATATTTGAAGTACAAGAAAGTGAATGTGGTGGTCATTTTTGTGTTAAACCAATGTCTTACAAGTTCTTATGCCAACAATACTACTGGACAACAATAAAAAATTAATGCTATGAATACACTAAATTATTTTTTCAATGTTAAAAACATATAAATCTTAACCACATTCCATTTAAGGCTTTACAACCTTCCATGGCCTTTTTCCCTTTAATAATTTGATCTAATTGGCAAAGTGAAACTTGAATTTTTCAAAGGGAATAAATTCATCATTACCACTACTAAATATTTTTTAAAATGGGTTGAATTTATCCTTATACTATTAACTAAAGGTTAATATATTTGAAATTTCCTCCTTATGCATATAATCTCTCACTTTGGGTTGCTTTCGATAATTATACAAATGATGGCTCTTATTTTAAGAATAAAATGTTAAAACAATTTATGATGAGTTTAAAATATAGCATACCTTTTCTAATCCTTAATACCCATAACTAAATAAGTAAGCCAAGGAAACTAATAAAAATATTAAACAATATTATTTCAAATCATGGAGTTAATTGGCCTAATCAGATTGTTTACACTTTGTGGGCATATCGTATAAGTGTTCATACACCAACAAAGGTCATGCCTTGATATCTTTTTTATGGAATATAAGTATTTATTCCTATCTAAATATAAATATTTTCCTTATGTGTGTCATTTAAGTACATTGTCAAATATAATAAATATCAAAAAAAAATCCTACATAAACTAGAAATGTTTGATAACAAACATATGCAAGCTCTTAACCATTTAAATTTTTATAAAGCTCACATTATAAAAACATATTGAAATAAAATTAATGATAGATAATTTAAAATATATGAACTTTTCCTCAATTAAAATTTAAAAATACCAATTTTGATAAGGAGAAAAAAATGAAATTCAAGCCAAATTAGTTGGGACCATTTGTGGTTACTAAAAGTATCGGCCTTGAATTTTATCACCTAATTATGCTTAAAGGAAACCTTTTAATAATCCTATGAATATTATGTATCTATAAAATTATTTTATATAGGTTTTATTATATTTTTAAGTATTTTTTATTATAAATCAAACTAAACTAAGGAAATTGGCTTGGATGACACTCAGTAATTGGTTCACTAAGACCCAATATTTGATTCACAAGAAACTATTGGAAAAATGAAACTAAGACACTTAAAATTCATCATAACAAACTTAAAACAAAGTATGTGAAAACTTGGCTCAAAACGATGCTCTAAATAAGGTAAAAAATAAACAAGAATCACTAGGTATAGGTAAGGGGTCTTTTAGATCAAATAGGAAATCAACCTAAGTAACACAATCCAAACACAAAAAGGTGGAATACCTAAGCCCAAATTATATGAGGCTTCAATGTGATCCTAATTATTTTAGGATTTACACTTCAATAGGTTGAATTTTAAATTTAATGTCAAAAGACTCAAACATTCTAAGGCAAAAGAGCTAGACCAAAATGGGCATCATAACCACGCATTTGAAACAAGAGAGGTATAACAATAGTTTGAAACTTGGTTTCAAAAATGAAAAGAGATTGGAATAATTTAGGTAGTGTAACAATGCTCCTTCAAAAAAATATCATGACAAATGGTTTTGGACTAGAATATCTCAAGCAAATTTTTGGGAAGAAAAGGGTAGCATAAAAACACCCCATTTAAACAAGTGATACAAAAATGGTTTTGAAACAAAAATATAAGGCAACAAGTGTGACATAAATAGATAAATTAAAACCTATTAGGCTAAGGTGGTGTGAAAAAAATGTAATGTTTTGGACTTGTTTTTATGCGATAACACAAATAAATAGTTTTAGTATAAAAAGACACATGTAAATCAAAGAAAATAGAAGTATCACTAATGGTTCATCTTATATATAAAACTAACATGGGTGTGCATAGCTTCTACCAAAGTTTTCACTGATATACCAATGAAGTCTAGAGTAGGTATATTTTTTTGTGCCCCCCTCTGGATCTCAAGCATTGATACATGGAAAAAACTTAGAGTGAGGAAAACTTGACATTTGTTAAGAAATACCATTGTAAATAGGGTTTTGACTAAAATATATAAATCTCAAATATACTAAATGGTCCCAAGTGTGGCATACATAAGGGTACAATCACATCAATTGAGTCCAAACTACCTAGATTGTTATGCAATGTTCTAGTCCTTTGCATAATGAATTCCTTCATGTACTACTTAGTGAATTCTAATACTTGGTTATCATATGCCCTGGTACCCATTAAGATGGTTAGATTAACTAATAACCATTATCCCATCCAAAAATTTGCCTAATTTGTATACCCCACCATGGATTGGGGTTGGTACAATGTTGGGAGATGAAACCCCAAGTTAATGAACCCCTAAATAACTTGTGAGGGATAGGCAATCTCCCTCCCACAATCTAAATGCAAGAAAATAAATTTAAAAAATGTTAAAGTTCATTTAAGGGTCACCCAATTCACTCAAAGCTTTGGGATAGTATACGTGACATTATTTTCAACATAAGTTTTCAAATTATGGTAATAAACTAAGGTCTTTTGGTCACCAGAGTTCCCTAAATGGGATGAGGGGAGAGCATACATGCAATAGCTTCTAATTTTCCATAAATAAATAAACTAGCATAACAAACTGTGAAATATAGCTAATACTGGAAATTAAACATAAAATGAAAAAGCTCTTAAGAGATCTAACTAAAATGTGTGCTCCTTTTAATTGTACTAAATTGAAGTGTGTTTGAAATATTGGCCCCTTATCCTTGTTTTCACTTGTAAAAACTTCAAAATCTAAAATACAAGTGTGATTAAATGTATTTTAAGCAATAAACAAAATGTATGTTAGATTTTAAATATGCTTAAGCTTCTCTCTCTCCACTTTAGGTCCTATAAAATATTAGGGGGTTTTATTGCTTAGAAGCCAACAAGAAATTGAATAAACAATAATTCATTTTTAGCTATCGAGTTTTGGAAAAACATAGAGTGAAACTATCATTTAGTAAGGTGAAGCTACTAATTTTATGCAAACATAGATTGATAAAATTTTTGGTGAAACTATTATTTATCAAGGAAAATTCATTGATTAAGTTAGGTGAATCCACTAAAACAAGTAGTAAAATACTAAAACAAATATTAAGTTCACCTTGCAAAGCCACCATTCAACTGGAGGAAAGTCATTGATTCTATAAAGCTATCATTTAGCAGGTCAAAGTCATAATTACAAAGCTATCATTTCTAGAAAACTAGAGATCATAAATGAATGTGGAAATGGAGAAGCCACTGTTACATAGGGCAAATCTACCATTTACTCAAAAAATAGAATGACATACATTTTAAGGCTAAAAACTCTAAATTTGAATAATTAAATATATTTGTTAGTAAAACTAAGGTTAGTATATCATTCTCCTTGGCCATATGAGATGCATGCTCCCACCAGGTGTGCCATTATGTACCTTAGGTGTTTGAAGAGTAAAATACATATATATTAGTCCCTTGTTAGTCCAAATGAGAAAACATCAAGAAAAACAATACACTAGGACTAAACACTCTTACCTAAGAACTACGAAGAGCATAACATAATAAGCAAGATCATAAAATAGATTAAAGATAATACAAATTTTTTACCTAATTTGTCAAATTTGATGATTAATTGTTGGCATAATTATGTTTGTGATTGTCCTATGATGATTTGAGTCTTCTATCAATGCTCTTCCATGTTGGTAGCATTTCTTTAATAATCACTTATGGCTTACTGTGAAGCTTGGCATAAATTGGGCATTATAACACTACTCTCAAAGGCTTTAAGAAGGTATTATAGTAAAATTACCTTACACACAAAATATTGTTGGCATATGGTGTGAGAACTTTATTTATAACTCACATAACTAACTCTTTCCCTGAGGAGGTTAGGTTAAATTCTAACTTGGTTTGATTCTAAATTAACCTAGATTGAATTAGTCTAACTCTAGGTTGGGTCAAGGCACTCATGAAATATTGACACCTCAATTTTAAATATTTATGATGCATGACAACTCACTTTAGATATTTTTGAGATGTGACTCATATTTTTGAATAGTTAGGAGATAATAAATCATTTATTAGCTCATTTGACCTTTGACTTCATATTTGGCTAAAATTCCTTTTTTTTAAATGAAATTCACTAATTTGATTTGGAATTTTTGTTTAGGCAAGTTAATTAGGATTTACAATGTAATTAATATTTATTAGTTTTTTTTATCTTTTATAAATTGTTTTTTAAATGCTATGAATTAATAGCTTGATAGGCCAAAAGTGCCAAATTACTAGGTCATAATTTGACTAGGGTTAGATTTGAACTAGGTTAGTGATGCATACTATATAGATTAGGAGTATGAAGAGAAAACAAAACATAGATTAGTCTCTTGTTATTCAAAATTATAAAACATAAAGGATAATAATGTATTAATAATAAACCCTCTTGCCTAGGAACTAGGGGGAGCATAACACAATAAGCAAGAGCACAAAAAAGAGATGAAGACAATACAATTTTCTTACCTCCCTTGTCACATATGATGCTTACTTGTTGGCATAAGAATGTTCATGCTCAAACTATCATTATTTTAGTCTATTATAAATGATCTTCCAAGGTGGTATCATATCTCTAATTGTCACTTGTGGCTTGGTGTTGAAGCTTTACATAATTTTGGCATATTAACTCTATTTTCAAAGGCTTCAAGAAGGTATTCCATTAGAATAACCTTACACACAAAATATTGTTAAACAATGGTGTATGCACTTATATTTATATCTTAAATTAACTAAATGTAAACATGGGTGGGTTAGGTTAAATTCTAAAATGGGTTGAGTCTAAACTAACCTTGGTTGGGTTAGTCTAACTCTGGGAGGATTTACGGTACTCATAAAATCTTGACATCTCAATTTTAGATATTTGTGAGGCATGACAACTCAATTTAGTTATTTGTGAGGTGTGAGTCATATTTTTGAATATTTGTGAAATAAAAAATCACTTTATTAGCTCATTTGACTCTTTGACTTCATTTTTGGAAAAAAAATCCTTTTTAGTAAATAAAATTCACTAATTTGATTTGGAATTTTTGTTTAGGAAAGTTAATTAGGATTTCAATATAATTAATCTTTCTTATGCCTTTTAGCTTTTTGGGATTAATTTAAATTTCATGAATTAATATATTAACATGCCAAAAGTGCCAAATTACTAAGTCATAATTTGATTAGGGTTAGAACTAAATTAATTTAGTGATGCATACAGATTAATACACCAAATAAACTAGCCTCATCATGTTTCTTGGTAATTAATTCCCTTATGTAGACAAATTTAGGGAAATTAGGTAATTTATAGGATTAAAATATGTCTTTTACTATAAATTGAATTAAATGCTATTTTAGGCATGGAAGTGGCCAAAATTAGGTGTCTATAGTTTGCCCCTATTTGATAAGGCATTACAAGACATAGGCATAGTAACATTTTTTCAAAGAATTAAAAAGTTGTTAATCCAAATGGTTCATGCCCCAAAGGGCAAGTGATAAACCACTGATTCCTCCTTAAGGGAGTGGGAAATAAAAATAGAATCATCAAACATTCCCTCAAAATGAATAAAACCACATGATCTATATGGTAATGGGGTGGGATTGTTAAATTTATTAAAGGTAGTTATAGATAATGATGAAAAGTAGAGTCACTAAGTTGGCCAAAGGTGGTTATAGTTAGAAATAGAGGGTGTGACATTAGCTTACCCAAAGGTGGTTATAAATAGTGGCATGAATGGTTTCCCTAGTAAGGTGGTGGGATGGATACTGATTTGCCCAAATGTGGTTATAATCAGTAACCAAATGAAAATATTGATTTGCCCAAAGGTGATTATAATTAGGAATACATACATTGGCAAAGGATAAAAACATATTTATAGCCTAAATGTGAGTTTAAAGTTACATGTTGGAATAAACATAATATATAGGCTAAGAAATCATGTTGTGAAAAAAGTCTTAGTGGAAGCCCAAAAAAATAGTTCTAGTAAGGGATAACAACACATTTCTAGCCTAAATGTGAATTCAAAGATGCACATTCGAACAAACATGGTATATAGGCTAAGAAATCATGTTATGAAATAGGTCTTAGGGGGAGGCCCAAAAAGATAGTGTTGTCAAAGGATAGCAACACATTTCTATCCTAAATGTGATTTCAAAGATGCACATTTGAACAAACATGGGATATAGGCTAAGAAATCATGTTGTGAAATGGGTCTCAGGGGGAGGCCTAAAAAGATAGTGTTGGCAAAGGATAATAACACATTTCTAGCCTAAATGTGAGTTCAAAGATGCACATTCAAACAAACATGGGATATAGGCTAAGAAATCATGTTATGAAATGGGTCTCAGGGGGAGTCCCAAAAAGATAGTGTTGGTAAAGGATAACAACACATTTATAGCCTAAATGTGAGTTTTAAGATGCACATTTGAACAAACATGAGATATAGGTTAAAAAAATCATGTTGTTAAATAGGTCTCAAGGGGGGCCTAAAAATATGGAGAAGGTAGGGGATGTTCTTTTGAGATTATCATCTTAATATATTATATGACTCATAAGGATTCTTATTTAGAGATGCTCATTTATATAAACACATAATAAATCATTTGTTGCACTTGTTTATTAATCATGAATTGAGGCATGTGTTAGGGTAGTTGGCTAGTTTATGACTATCAAAAAGATTTTTCCATTGTTAAAAGACTTTGTGAGCATAATTTTAATTTAGCTTGTGATATTATATATGATAATTATGGATAAATAAAAGGGAAATGTATATCCTAAGTATGGAAAACTCAATTTAAATATAAATATAAACTTAGGAATAAGATATTAAGAATCAAATCCCAAGTGTAAATATAATAAATGAATCAAGTGTAAGACTAAATACAAAAATTCACAACCAAAGTACATGATATGGATAATCAAGACTGGAGTGTGAATAAAATGTAAAAATATTGTGGCAATCAAGAAGCAACTAAAAAATAAAAATATAAAATATAAACTAACAAAAACATAATAAAGCACCAATAAAATAACAATAAAAACAAACAAACAAAGGGAATAAAATAATTAAGATGACTAAATAATCCAAATCAAAGAAAAGTGCAATAAATAAACTACTTTAAACACAACATAAATAAATAAATTAAACAATGGTTAATTATAATGTTAGTGTAAACAAAAAAAAATTATTCATACGTGTGTAATAGAGGTGTTACTCTTGGTGATAGGGTGACCCCTAAGCTAGGTCATAATGACATAAATACAACATAAGAACAATTGGCATAAGGTTTCCCTTAGTTTACAAGGAAACAACAACATAAACAATACAAACAAAATGGGTGGAATAAAATAAATGGAATGGGTAGCCAAGTTGACTCTAGATGCACTAGGCAAGTAGATGTTGCCTACATAGCTCCATGGACACAAGATCCAATGTGAAATTCAAGCCAAATGTATCTCTTCCAGGATATGGGATGGAAGAAAATGAATGATAAGAAAATGTGATTGATGTGTAGAGTAAAATGGGAATGGTCTCACAAAATGATGAGTGCATGAGAGAAGAGAGGATGATGTTTCATAATCATGAAAACATCAACACAAACAAATCAAGTGTGAGAGTATGGTTTAGGCTAAATACACACTAAAAATTGAGATATGAGTATCCACTAATGAACTGAAATGGTAATTCATAGTTTCCACTACATCTATGGCTTGGAATGAGAATGAGGTCACAAAATGATGAGAGCATAGGGATAGAGATAACTTTAAAAATGCAAATTCATAAGGCCTAAGGCTAATAAGGATGGAGAAACTAAATGACAAGTGGTTACTCATATAATAGTTAGGGGTCCCATGATCCTTAAAGCAAATAAATGGTCAAAAAAGAAAAGGGGTGGCCAAGCTAACTCAAGATACCCTATGTATCCTAGTGTTGTATATATAGTCTGTGCATACCTCATGTCGATGTAGTTCTCACAAAAATGGGAATAAAAAGACCAAGATGGTATAGAAATGAAATTGAATAGATAATATGGCCCATCCCAAAAAAAATTGATGGATTTATATCTCACATGGAAATTTAAATCCCATTTTCATGATTTTTTGATTTTTTGAATTTTATAGAATCTTTTAAAAATGTTTAGGGGTTTTGAAACTATTACAAATGTTTTTATTATTTTATAGGCATCTCATCTCAATCAAGAATTACAAGACACAAAATAGTCCAACTCACAAAATGATGAGAGCATGGATTAGTTTGCTTGAAAAATGGTGAGAGCATGACAAAAGGGTGATTGAGATGACCTCAACATGAATTGAGTGTTCACTAAAAATTCCCATTAAGAACTCAAGTCACTGTATTTATACCTACATAAGGTGTCCAATTAATTACCAATAAGTTTTAGGTAAAATGCAAATGGAAAGGCAAATGATAATAATAATAATAATAATGACAAGATAATGTGATAATACATGGTAAAGGTGTTCTTAATTTTCCCATAGGTAGTTATAATTATGAAATAATGGAAAAAGGTCAATGATACTAATTTTCCCATAGGTAGTTATAATTAGTAGTATAAGGTGGAACAATGATTTACCCAAAGGTAGTTATAATCAGTGACACCAGTCAAGCGTAACAACAAATGAAGGATGTAATTACCAAAAACATTATCATATTGCTTTCATATACTACCATTTAAACATGTAATTCTAAAATAACTATTGGAACTGAATCTATCATGAACCACTAAACATGCTTGAAGAACAAATAAATTGGAACCAAGACCAAACATGATAGGTGGGGTAGGTGAAAATAACTAGTTGACAAAGGGTTAAAGGTATGGTAGAATGGTAAGGGGTATAGAATAAAGAATAGGTATAATGTGGTATAATTTAGATTATCCTTGTAGATAATAATCTAATTCCCTCAAGCATAGAAATGTTTGAGGTGTATTATGTTCATTGGTTCATCAAGTTCATCTCCCTCTGGTGTAACAAGTTTGTATGATCTAGAACCATAGTTAGCAACAACCACATAGGGCCCTAACTAGTTTGGTTGGAACTTTCCATTTTTCTTGGATTCAACATTTACATTTTTTTATTCTCTTTTAGTACCAGGTCACCAAGATCAAATTCATCTTGCTTTACACACCTATTATATTGGCCTTTGATTCAATTTTGATAATCCTAAAGATTATTTAAGGTGGCCAAATATATACCATCAAGTAAGTCTAACTGATGAAAGGAATCCACTCTGTAGTCTTCATCATTAATGATGTGTTATAATTAAATTTAGAGAGAAGGCAACTTGACCTCAATAGATAGAATGGATTTAGTCCCATAAATAAGTGAATAGGGTGTATCTCTTGTTGGATTACAAAATATGGTATGGTATTCCCAGAGGGCATTGATTACTTTCAATTGTTAATTATAACCAGTGTCATTATCAAACTTATTCACAATGTTAATAATGCTTTTATTAGAATCCTTAGCTGGCCATTACCTTACATATAGTAAGTGGTATAAAAATGTTGTTTGATGTGTTATTAAGAATAAAGTATTTTCACATCCTTCCCTTCCACTATCAGATATGATTTTAGAGGAGATGCCATAGTGGCAAATGAGATGGTTGAATATGAACTTGGAGATTTGCTTACCAATGACATAAGTGAGGGGAATGGATTCTACCTACTTAGTGAAGTATTTAGTAGTAGTCAAGACATGTTTATAGCCATATGAAGATTTTGAATTAATCTTCTCGATAAGGTTGAGTCCCCCTATTTAGAATAGCCATGGTGTTGTCAACGGTTTGATTGTCTTGGTAAGAGCATGAATTATATTGGCATGCTTTTGACACTTTACACACCTCTTCGCATATGCATCTATGTCTACTTCCATCATTGGCCAGTATTAAATGGTATGTAATAACTTTTTAGCTAAGATTACCCCACTAGTTTGGGCTCCAACACTCCTTTGTAGACTTACCTCAATGCTAGTATGGATTCTATCGAAGGTAAACAATGAAGTAGAGTTCCATCATAGATTATAAAATACAAGGTTGGTCCAATTAGGGTATAGTGAGAGGCTTTATGGGTGAATTCCTTTTGTTTTTTACATGATAAATCAGGAGACATGGTTTGGTTTTGAAGATATGTTCAAAAAAAATTTGATAATCCATAGACCTGTTAGTGATTTGGATCATAAAACCAATAGTGGTCATATCATCCATTGTTCCATTATTAGCCTGAGGTATTCTTTAAATTGGATGTTAGTAATCTGTTGTTTGAGAGTATCAACCATACTTTTATAGGTTACCAAATTCTCATCCTTAGTTTGATATTGATTCATGGTTTGATTGATGATTAACTAAGAATCACCATACACTAGTAAATGTTGAATGTTCCACTATATTTCTTGATGAAGCCCTATAATGATTGCTTCATATTCGGTAATGTTATTGGTATAGGGAAATCCAAAAGGAAAGGACTTTGGAATGAGATCCCCTTATGGCATAACAAATAATATTTTAGCTCTTGGTCCATGAGTTATGAATGATTAATTAAAGTACATATTCCATTATTCAGCCTTAGGAGGTGCATTTTATTCTATAATAGTCATAATGGCCTCATTTGGAAATCCAAATGTAAGAGATTGAGTATCTTTAAGAGGATCTTCAGCAAGTTGATCTATGAGTACTTGGCCTTTAATGGTCTTCTTATCAACATATTTAATTTAAAACTCACTCAATAACATGATCCATTTTATCATATGGCCCTATAGAGATGATTTAGAAATTAGATATTTGAGTGGATCTATTATGGTGATAACAATGGTCTTATTGTTTATCTTATAATGATGTAATTTTTGGGCTATAAACACTATTACTAAATAAGATTTTTTAATCAGTGTTTAGTTATGTTCATACATGACCAAATTTTGAATCAAATAATATATGGCATGCTCCTTTTCTTATTCATCGTGATGTGCCAAAAGTGCTCCTACAACATTCTTAGTTAATGATAAGTAAAGAGATAATGGCTTATCTGACACTAGTGATAACAAAATAGGTGGGCTGGTAAGATATTTTTTAAGTTAATCAAATGCTTTTTAACACTCTACATTCTAGGAGAATGTGACACCTTTATTCAACAAATACATAAATGGATGGAATTTATCAACTAATTGTGAGATGACGCATCTAATAGATTGAATCTTGCCCTACAAACTATGGAGCTGCTTCAAGGTAAATAGTGGTGGAATTTTTATAATTGCATGAAATTTGGTTGGGTTCACTTCAATTCCCCTATGAGAGATAAATAAACATGATAGTTTGCCAAAAATTATATTGAATACACATTTATTTATATTAATATTGACACTTTACTTTCAAAGTCTCTCAAATATTCTTTGTAGCATGGTTGGGTGATCAGCATGCGTCTTTCATTTACCTAAAATATCATTGACATAGTCTTCAAAAAATGTATGCATCATGTCATGAAAAATAACTATCATAGCTCTTTGGTAATTGGATATAGCATTCTTAAGTCAAAATGGCATCACTTGATAATAAAATGTTCCCCATGAAGTGGTGAACATTGTCTTATGTTAGTCTTTTGGTGTTATCTTGATTTGATTATAACCTAAAAATCCATCCATTGAGTCATCTATCATGTCAATATTAGGTAGAGGAAGTAATATTTTGGGTAGTATCTATTAATGTCTTTAAAATCAGTGCAAATCCAAATACCTTTTGGCTTTTTACTTATTGGCACATTGTTTGAAATCCACTCTGAATAGTCGATTGGCTAGATGCATTTTACATCCAAGATTTTGTCTAACTATTTATTTACTAACATAGTAATACAAGGATGAATCTTACGCAAATTCTATTTAACAAGCATGGCATCAGGGTGTATAACTATATTGTGTACAATTAAGGTGGGGTCTAAACCTGGCATGTCTGAATAGGCCCATGCAAATATGTCAAAAAATTCCCTCAAAATGGATGTAAAAGATTAATATTCCTCCTTAGTGAGGGACATGCCCAGTTTAATCGACTTTAGGTCCTCTAGAGTCCTAATATTTACCTCTAAAGTATCCTCCACTAGAAGTATAGAACCATCATCTAAAATAGTTAGCAAGGACTTGAACTGAGTGGTAATGGCAAAGTCCTCCAGATGGACTAGCTCATCTAATTTGCCTAAATAGGATGAATTATAATATCCTAATGATGGAATTAGCCATGATATGAATACCTTAGGGCACTCTTGAATAATCTATGCAAAATTTTGGTGCTCTTTAGTATTGATATCTAATCCATAATTAGGTTGTGGGGTAGAGGTCTCTTGTGCATCATAAGAAGAGGGGTGAACATCCCTGAATAATGTTGTTGGAAACTAGTTTTCACCAAGAGATTTGCCTTTATCTTCACTTTTTCTCTAGATAAAAAGTGTCCCAAAGAGGTTTTCACTTTCATACCTCAAGATTTGATCTTTTTGTTTTTGGATTGGGAAGTTCACCTATTCTCCAAACTAGGCAATAGGATCTAATCTAATAGCAAAGACCTTCTTAAAATCTCCAAGAGGAATATGACTCCTTAATCCCATAAAGTCGTATATGGCTTCATCATTTTCAAACTCATCTAATGGTATTATTTTCTCTTACTAGTCACAACCTATCAATTATGGATGGTAAAGGGTTAAATGCATAGGTTGATAAATAGGGCTAACAATTCATATGGCATGGGGGTTAAACAACTTTTTAGTGTCAAGGTAAATGTAGATGTTATAATTGAACCCTACATCATTCTCATCATAGTTGTCACTAGTCATTAGTGTTGTAATGTGAATTAGGTATGTGGTGTCACCCCTAGGCAATTTAAATATGATATCATGAGTTCCCTTATACTTAGTCATTAAGACTGATTCAATAGTTCCTTATTGATGTAACATGGGGCCTAGACTTTCATAAGCTAATTAATCCATAATTCAGTTGGGAATAGGATACTTTGTGCTTTGGTAACAATCAGCCAACTCATTAGAGTAGAGTCATGAATCATCTTCTACTAAGGAATCATGTTTTAAGTTAGAGGTCAGTTTAAAGATAATGGGCTTGTTAAATTGAGATTTCCCTTTTGTGTCCCATGCCATAAGAGTATATTTAGTTATAGGTCTCCCATAAGCTTTAGGTTTTTTGGGTAATTTGGCAATATGGAATGTATTATGAGTGTTATATTATCTATTACCTTTTTTAGTGATATATAAATGGTTGGAAGTGTCTATTGGAGGCATGGTTGAGGTAGAGGCTAAGCTATATGGGTCAATGCAATTAGCTTCCAAGCCTAATTCAATGGCTTTTCCTTTATCAACCTTTTCTCCTACTTTGGGCATAAGATTCATGCCAAACTAGTAATTATAGCTTTTATAATCAAATTCAAGGCCCTTACAATATTGATTTAGCTAAAGATCATCAGGTATAGTTACTTCCATTTTGAAATGGAAATTTTATACATTGATGTAATGTATAAGGTATAGCCCTAATTTTATGGATCTAGGGTTGGCCCAATGATAGATTATAAGATAGATCCAGGTCTAAAACATGGCACATAGTATCATGGGTTAATGGCCCAATGGCTATTGGTAGGTTAATAGTTCCTTAAGACTCTTGTTCTTCATTATCATATGCCTTAATAATGATGGTATCTATATTCAAGTCAATTGTTGTATATCTGAGATGTTTGACCAACTTAAAAAACACAATGTTGAGACTCAAACCATTGTCTACAAGGATATATTTAAATTTATGGTTCATTATACCAACTTCAATGTATAGCAAGTTATTATGCAAAGGGCCTAGAGAAGACATATCACTTTTGTCAAAGGTGAGATGGTGGCCAAGGGCCAAGTTTCCTACTATGGATTGGAATTTGTCTGGAGTGATATTATCTGGCATAAGGGATTGGTTCAAATACTCATTCAGGATGTCTTTATGGACAATAGACATGTGCAAAAAATCCATGATGGAAATGTGTGAAGGTGTTTTCTTAAGTTATTTCATAATATCATAGGTTTTTCCATTATTTTTATCAATTAGTTTATTTCTAATAAGCATAAAATGTTGATTAGGCTCATTTGGAGTATTTGGATGCAGTAAATTGATAGTGACTCTAGCTCTTCAAGTTATGATTACACAATCTCTATCTAGAAATTAGTTTTGATAATGGGTCAAGTAGGTAGGAAGCCTTGGAATGCTGATCTTAGATGGTAGGGAGTTTGATTATAAACATTTCACATAGAAAATTACCAGCATAAGGAGGTTGGTGGTTATTATTCAATAAATAGGCATTATGATGTGAAATTTTAGGTCTATCAGTAGTTAGTTTAAGGTTAATACTGATGGTGGCAACATGACCACCTAAAATGTGTCATACAAAAAATTTATAGGAATACATAATAGCATGATTACCTCCTTGGTTGGGTTGTCATTTTTCCCTTGGTTTCAACCATTTTTCTATTATTTTTGTGGTTGGCATTGTTTTGTTTATTTTACAATGGAGTTCTTTGTCATTGTTGTTATTGTTGGTACTATTACTATTTATTGTTATTGTTATGTTGTGGAAATGGATTTTAGTATATACCTAAGTTATCATTATTTTTAGGAGCATGGGTATCTCTTTGTATCTCCCCATTCTCCAGCTTATTCTCAATCAAATATATACATTGGATACATCATCTTATATAATGTCCTCTAACATGATGGTACTCACAAAATTCATTTTCCTTATAGCAATTAGGAAAAGGAGAATCATCAAGAAATGTCTTTAGTATAGGATAATTGATCATATTATTTATGAACCAATATTTGAAACATAAACTCAATGGTTTCACCAAGGTCACTGAATTGGTGGGAAATGGGTGGTATTCTCCTTAAAGAGAGGTTTCTAATTGGTTTGGATTTTGTGGCAGTTGTTTTTATGGAGCACCTAGTTGAATTTATGGAGGAAGTGATTATTGAGTGGGTGGAGGTATATGGATAGTTAGTGTTTGTATCATCTAAACTTGGTTTGATTTAATAACCCCATTTCTAACAACATTTTATTATAGTTTTAGGGTTTAGGTCTTTCATTATTATTTATTTGAGGTGCCATTGACTCCAGTACTTGAGTTTGGTTTTGATTATATTTATGGCCTTGATTTTATTTTTGTCTCTGATTGAAAGAGATTAGATTGATTATGTCTTTGTTAACAAGGGAATTCTCAATCTATATTTCCTTTATTAGGAACTCTTTGAATGTATGATCACATTGCAATTCAAGATGATAGGATATCTTTTTATATAATCTCCTTGTAATTATTATAGCCAACTATTTATTTGATAGGTTATGAGTACATTGGCTTACTAAAGATCTCTAACATTACAAGTATGTAGCAAAGCTCTCACCATTCTTTTGTTTAGCTTAGCCTAAATGCACAATAGTAATCTCATGCTTGACATTATATGTAAAGTGTTACAAAAACTTCTTTGAGAGATCATCAAAGTCAGGTATAGACTTCTTTGATAGTTTAAAAATTAATTCCAAGGCTTGTCCAACTACATTGCTTGGGAAGAGCATAAGTAAGTATATATAGCTATAGGCCACCAGCTAAAAGGCAACAAATAATTCCTTCAAATGCTCTCTAGGGTCACCTTTACCTTTGTATTTTTTGAATTTAGGTGGCTCATAAACTAGTGGAAATGGTATTTGAAAATAATTCATACTGAATGGGTAAAAGTATATCTCCTATAATTTGAATCTCTTCATTTTTTTTTCCAACATGTATCACTTGAATTACATCATTCATTTGTTGTAACTCTTTGTCTATGAAATCATAAGGAGTGGACTATTATTGTGGAGGATGCATAGTCAAAGGTGGATTACCTTAACTCAGGTAGGCATATTATGGTATGTTGGTTGAATTGCTTAGAGGACCAAGTATGTGTATTTGTGCATTAGGATTATACTATGGGTATATAATACATTATTGTTGAAGCACATGTTTGTTAGGGTTCACTACATAACCCTAGATAGTGACATGTAGTTGTGGTAATGGCATTTGGTTCTACAGAATGTGTTGGTACTATTGGGTTTGGGATATAACTTATTTTCTACTTGTTAAACCCTATTGAATATAAGTAACATGTTATTCACTAGGTCCCTACTATTGAAGGTGTTGGTACTTATATCCTTATTGTATGTGTGATACCCATTGGGTAAAAGGCAATTATTATTGAGCACCTAGAACCAGCTATGCATAAGAACCTTGTTGTTGGATAAAAACCTATTTTTAGCTTAGTACCTACTAAAATGGCACTTGTTATTGATTTTGAATTTATTATTAAAATGGCACTTGTTGAAAAAAAAACTTTTTGGTTTATCACTTGTTGTTGTTGACTAACTGGCACATTCTAACCAATAAGAATATGTTGTTGGTTAGGTAATGTTTGTGATTGAGAAACTATATTAGTATGTGCTTATTTTGGTAGAAGATTCATTATCACCTATATAAATAGTGTAGTTTTTTGCACTTATTATGATGGTAAGTTAGTTTTTTGTTGGCTTGTTTCCCCTATTACACATTTGAGGAAGCAGATAGTTGAGGAGAGGAGGTTGCTTGTTGATTTTTGGAAATAGGCATACCTATTCCCTATTTTTTTAATCCACTCATGGTGTTTTTCAAAGGAACTTGTTGTGTATTACTTAGAAGTAAGTTGGACCCACTTTGGTTTATATTGGACTACACTTGTATGTTATCTACAACATTTTGAGTGGTATCTTTTTTTTGAGAAATATTATCTTCAATATAAATGTGGACATTATACATATCACTAAAAAATATGTTTTGGATAAATGGGTCTATCTTTTGACTTACATATCCTAAAGCATCTATTTTTTACCCTATTGATGGAGTTATCTCAATAAGCGGTATGTTAGAAATGGCCCTTGCATTAAGGTTACAAGCTAGATTGAGATAGGTTAGGTACACTTATTTTACCTATTCCATTTGTTTGTCCATAATGGCTTTTCTTTTTGCAAGCATATTATGGTCTTATTGTGTCACTTAGACCAAATCTTGGCTATAACTAATAGATGCATGTTCGAATGGATAAATTTGAATAGCATTAGGAGGTGTTCTTATTAAACTTATCAAAATTTCATGTGGGAAGTTGATCCAAAACTCAAAATATTTGGTTGAAAGATAATTCAAGAAACAAGAACAACACAATAAAAATAATGTTATCTCTGAGAAGAGATGTTTTATTCATTAAATTTGCACACCCAAACATATGCCTATCTCTGAGAAGAGATGTTTGATTTCCATTTTGGGTTACATCTTCATTTATACATGTTTTGAAGGTATGAGTAGGATGTGTAAGGTCACCAATCTCAAGGTAGATTAAGTGGTTTGACTTCCATGATTTACAACAATACAGACTTTGAGGAATTACTATTTTTAGAAACTTACTATTTTTAGACTACATTACTAAAATTAAAATTTAGGGAACTTCCATTTGTTTTTAGAGGGTAAAAACCCACTAATCAAAGCTTTGTGCCATCTCATGATGTTCCCCTCATTCTTAGCTTTCTAACAATTCAAATAGGGAGTCAAACAGAGCTATGGTGCAAAAGTTATGGCTCCCAGAAGTTCTGCCACCAATTGGGGTAGAACCATCACCCGAATTGTCACCTAAAATGTTGCTTGGATCATTCCTCCCTCCTTGAGAAGAAATGGTCCCCATTACATTAATTGTGTAGGTTATTTTTTTATTTGATTCCTAATGCATACTTGGAATGGATTGTGTTTTTTAGAGCTATACTTTTTGGAGCTGTGTAGGGCCCAATTGTTCACCATTTCTACCTAATCATTAATCTATGGATGGAAGGCTGTGAACTTCTTCAGCTTGTTATCTATTGGCTTCTATTATAATATTTTTTATGTATTTAAGGCTATAACATTATCCCTTTTGGATTCCTATGGCTTGACCACTATGAGAACAAATTTCTTAGCACTAATCAAGGAGATAGATGTAGAAGGTGGTACCTCCGGTACCCTATAGCATTATGTTCAAAGAGTGAGAGTGATCCTTAGATTCATAGATGTCATGTCAATCATACATGAATGGCTAACCAAAGATTACATCACAAACATCTAGATTGACCACATCATATAAGACCTCATCTTGGAAAGGTTTTATTGCATATGAGAGAAGACATTGGTGGGTGACACAGAGGTTTCTCCCTAGACTCAACCATCCAATACTGTATCACTTTGGGTGAGGCTTCATGGACAAATTTAGACTTTTTAAAACATTAACAGAGATAAATTCTTTTGAATCCCACTATCAAGAATGAAATGCAAAGGCTTACCTTTCACCCATAACTTAGAATGAAATAACCTTTCCTTGTCATCTAGCCTCTCCTCATGGGTCTATGATGAAGCAATGGTAGCATCAGGCTTAGCATCTATAATCTCTTCTTCATCCTCTTCAAATACAAGCTATGTATGAGGTAGAGTAGTAGATGTTGAGGATTATGACTTAAAAATTAGGGACTTGATGGCTCGACATTCTTCTTTGGAGTGAGTTCTAGATTTGTGATAATCACATGATTTCTTAGTCTTTCCTTCCTTTTTCTTCCAATTTTGGCCTCGTGTTTGACCTTCTTTGTCACTTTTTTCCATTTTGAAGGCTAACTTTTCATATTCATTCTTCCATGCTTCTGCTCAATCTTCACTATGAACTTGTATGCCTTAATGAGGGTTTCTAGATTGAAGAGTTCCATTTCACCTCGTATGTACCATTTTAGTCCACCATGATATTTGATAACCTTGTGTTTCTCACTTTCTTGGATGCCCAATCTCATAGATAGAGAATGAAAAATATCAATTTAATCTTGAACAGACTGTTCCTTACCTTGGAGAAGTTGTTTCCACTCTATATATAGATCCTCATATGCTCCAATGGGGTAGTATTCCTCCTTTACGGATTCTATGAAATCATCCTAGGTAGGTTCTACCTCAAGGCCAATATCATCCATACTGAATCTCTTTTTTTACACTTCCCACTAATTTTTGATAGGAAATGATGCTTTCAAAAGAGCAAAAGTGATCTTCTCTTTATCGATGAATTTATTTATAGAAAAATAAGATGATAATTGATCCAACCAATTTTCTACTACATCAACATTGATTTTGCCTTCAAATGTAGGAATATCAAAATTCAACTAAACTTTGAAGGGTGTTGGGGCACTGAAAGGATGTGGGGTTATAGATGAGGAGCTAGAATTTCCCATCCAAATTTGTTGGAGAATTTGGGTGAATTGTTGTATCATCTACTTTTTGTTGCTAGAGGGATTCATTCACCATTTCCTTGAAAGGATCGAATGTCTCAGTGTTTTCCTCCATTTGAAATAATTTGGAGTGAATAGGTGGCTAGTCTAATGGTTCTATTTTCCACCCAAGCTTTCTATAATCTAACCTCATCCTTGAGATCATACGCTCTAAATACAAGCTTCTCTAATACCACTAATCAAAAACTCAAAAGCTTTGGTTGAAATATAATTCAAGAAACAATAACAACACAATAATAATAATTCTATATTTGAGAAGAGATGTTTTATTCATTAAATTTGCAGACCTAGACATATGCCTATCTTTGAGAAGAGATGTCTAATTTCCATTATAGGTTACATATTTATTTATACATGTTTTTAAGGTATGAGGAGGATGTGTAAGGTCACCAATCTTAAGGGAGATTAATTGGTTCAACTTCCACGATTTACAACAATATATAATTCAAGGAATTACTATTTTTAGAAACTTACTATTTTTAGACTACACTACTAAAATTGAAATTTGGGGAACTTCCATTTTTTGGGGGGAATAAAAACCCACTAAGTAAATATCATGCCATCTCATGATGTTCCCCTCATTCTTATCTTTCCAATGGTTTAACTGGGAGTCAAATGGAGCTATGGTGCAAAAGTTATGGCTCTCAAAAGTTCTACCACCAATTGGGGTAGAACCATCACCCAAATTGTCACCTAAAATGTTACTCAGATTAGAAGTCTAATGGAAACTTATCCCCTAATTTTATAGATCTAAATATCACTTCATCTAAATTAAATTCAAATAAGTATGAATCATATCTAGTTTGAGTTGGCATTGTAACATAATAGGGCTCTTATTATTGGTTTTGTTCAATGTTAGGCATCATTTGAGCAAGGTATTGTAGCATTTGCTCTAGTTCTTATCTTAGATAAGGAGGCACAGTTACCAAATATTTCAATAAAGGTTCATGCCTTTGTTAAACATATAGGATATTATAGGATGGATAAGGATCTATCTCATAAGTGATGTCATCATATGACTCTTAAGTAAAAGGGTCATTGGTCACAAAGTTCCCATATCTGGGATTATACATAGCTCCACTATGTGTGTAAAGAGGCAAGTTTAGATCCATGGGTAGGTTACATGATTTACAAAGGGTCTAAATGTAACAAACAACTGAGATCTAAAAAGGGCCTTTACCTTTGTAAAATAGACACAAAGGGAAAAACAACTAAACTAGGCAAAGGAAAGACAAAACAAATGCTAAACCAGTCTAACAAAACAATATTGATTTTCCCAAAGGTGGTTATAATCAGCACCAAAATTAACACAAAGGCTCAAACTCATTTATGGATAGAGTATTGATTTACCTATAGGTAGTTATAATTAGTCACAAGAGAATCTAAATAAACTATAACAATTACTAACTAGGTTTAAGAGATAGCAATGATTTTCCCAAAGGTGGTTATAATCATACTAGAATAAGGTTAGACTTGGAAACACAAAACTTGAATAAGAACTAAAAATCAAACTAAGCTAAGCCAATTAGTTCATATGACACTCTGTAATTGGCTTACTTAAGACTCAAAGTTTGACTCAAAAAATGATTAGAACAAAGGGACTATGAAACTTGAAAATTTGACACAACAAGTTTCAAATAAAGTACATGATAACAACTTGGCTCAAAAAAGGATGCTCTAAACAAGGCTCAAAATGAACAACATTAATTAGGTCTAGGTAAGGGGTCTTTTATATAAAATATGAAACCAACCCAAGTAACACAATCCAAACACAAAAGGTAGACAACCTAAGCCCAAATTAGATGAGGCTTCAACATGAACCTAATTAGTTTAGGATTTACACTTTGAAAGGTTAAGTTTTAGATTTAATGTAAAAGGACTTGAATGTTCTAAGGCAAATGGATAGAACAAAATAAGTAGCATAACCTATGTTTTAAATAAGAGAGGTATGAAAAAATCTTGGAACTTGGTTTCAAAAATGACTAGAGATTGAAACAAATCTGGTAGCGTAATGATGCTTCTTCAAATAAATGACATGGTAAAAGGTTTGGACTAGAATATCGAAGGAAAAATTTTGAGATGAAATAGGCAACACAATGATGCCCCATTTAAACAAGAGAGATACAAAGGGTTTTGGAATAAATTTCTCAAAGCACAAAGTGTGACACAAATGGACAAAGTAACACCTCTTAGGTTAAAGGGGTGTAAAAACATGTGATCTACTTTAGACTTGTTTTGATGCATTTTTTACAAATAAAAAATAGTTTTGGACTCAAAATAATGCAAGTAAAATAAATAGACACAAAAACACCTAAGTCTATCATCTTATCCCTAAAAACTAACAAAGTTGCTTTGTATTATCAAATTTTATCCATATATTCCCTTTTGAGAAGAAATAATTAGTTAATCTAATAAATTTAGATGCACATGAAAAGTAGGGTTTTTGATGCCCCCTCTTATCTCAAAAACTCATATGGTGACATATAAATTTAGGTTACTTGCCTTGCATTAACAATATTTTCATGGTAGGTGGGATTTATCTAAAAACTATAAGTTATGATCGATCTAGATGGTCCCATATGTGTGGTTAACACTAGGGTGAAACACATCATTTGGATCCAAGTTAATCAGCTTATTGTAAAAATGTCTTATCATTTTTACAACCACTACATCTTTTATATTTCTCAGTGTAGTATGATGTCTAGATTAGGCCATTATTTTCATGGTAGCAGTCACTAACAGAGTTAGTTTAACTACTCAAACTAACATCCTAGTGATTTACTATTTCAATTTGCATACCTCACCATGTAGTGGGTTGAAATGATGTTGGGAGATGAATTCTTGGGCTAACACTTTCCTAAAGAAATCATGGGGAAGTGATGAACTCCCTCCCACAAGCCAAGATGCAAAAAATAAAAAGAAGACTTTAAAGGTTATTTTAGGATCACCCAAGTCACTCATATCTTGGGGATTACCTTTGAGACATTCATTATATGACTAGACTAAGCCTCAAAATCAATAAGTGAAACACTTTTGGTCACCTAATTTACCTAAAATGGATGGGGGAGAGCATACACACTAAGTTGGTTTACAAAAACACACAACAAACAAAAATGATAAACAAGAAACCTCTTAAGAGCACTTAGTCTAAGATTTGTGTTCTTTTTAAATCACTAAGGGAAATGTGAAGTGAATTTTGGCCCCTTGGATTTGTTATTGATACTTTCAAAAACTTCGAAAAAAAACTAAGATATGAAAACAACTAAGTACATTTTAAGCACCAAATATAATGTGTGTAATATTTAACCATGTTTAAACTTTACTCTTTCCACCTCGAGTCTTACAAATTGTTAGAGGGTTTTCCTGCTTAGAAGCCCAAAATTAAGTGAGAAAACAACATTTTGAATTTAGTTCTCAGGTTTTATTTTTGTGTCTCAGAGGCCAATCATCATTGATCCACAGATATCAAAATCAATTTTATAAATCAATGTTGATTAAGGTAGATTATTAATGTTTCCTATAAGACACATAAAAAAAATTATATTTTGAATGGAAAATGGTTAATAAATTAACTTAAAACCCAAATGTGTCTATGATTCTATAAGAAAAGGGTTATACAAATAATATATAGATCATCAAATAGAAAATGAAGGCAAGTGAAATCATTGTTAGCCATGTTTCATGCCTTTCTCTATTTTTCATGTAGAGATCATGGTCAATTCCTATAATCGATGTTGATCAGGAAAATCAGTATCGATCTCTATAAGCTTGTTAAAAAAATATGTAAAAAACCAAGTTGAAACTCTAAACTTGTAGATTTAGATGTATTTGTTTAAAAAACAAAGACTAGCTTATTAATCTCCTTGGCCATACTGGATATTTGGTCCCATCAAGCGTGTTATTATGTAGCTTATGAGTATGAATATGAAACAAAATGTATATTATTCTCTTGTTAGTCAAAATGAGAAAACATCAAGAACAATAATGGATTAAGACTAAACCCTCTTGCCTAAGAACTTGGGGGAGCATAACACAATAATCAAGAGCATAAAAAAGAGATGAAGATAATACAATTTTATTACCTCCCTTATCACATATGATGCTTACTTGATGGAATAATAATGTTCATGCTTGGCCTATGATGATTGTATTCTCTTAGCAATGCTCTTCCAAGTTGGTAGCATCTCTCCAATGGTTACTTGTGGCTTGGTGTTGAAGCTTGGCATAATTTTGCCATAATAACTCTACTTTCAAAAGCTTCAAGAAGGTATTCTAGCAGAATAACCTTACACACATAAATCTTATTAAATAATGGTTTAGGCACTTGTATTTATAGCTCAAAGAACTAAATCTAACCATGGGTAGGTTAGGTTAAATTCTAACATGGGTTGAGTCTAAATTAACCTTAGTTGGGTCAGTCTAACTCTGGGAGGTTTTAATGCACTCATGAAATCTTGACACCTCATTTTTAGATATTTTAAGGCATCACAACTCACTTTAGTTATTTGTAAGGTGTGAGTCATATTCATGAATATTTATGAGATAATAAATCAATTTATTAGCTCATTTGACTCTTTGAGTTAATTAAGATTTTCAATATAATTAATCTTTCTTAGTGTTTTTTTAAATTTTGGAAATTGATTTAAATTTCATGAATTAATATATTAACATGCTAAAAGTGCCAAATTACTAGGTCATAATTTGACTAGTGTTAGAACTGAACTAGGTTAGTGATGCATACAAAGTAATACACCAAATAAGCTAGCCTCATCATGTTTCTAGGTAATTAAATCCTTTGTGTGGATGAATTTGGGGAATTCAGATAATTTCTAGGCTTAAATATGTCTTTTGCTAGAAATTTCATTGAATTTTGGTTTAGGCATGGAAGTGGCCAAAATTAGGTTTCCACACATATAGGTTAATACACCAAATAAGCTAGCCTCATCACATTTCTGGGCAATTAAATCCCTTACACAAATGAATTTGGGAAATTCAGGTGATTTATAGTATTATATGTGTCATTTTCTAGATGTTAAAGTGAATCCTAGTTTAGGCAAGCACAGTGGCCAAAACTAAGTGTCTATAATTGATTGTCCTTAAAAAATCATCATGTTGTTAGGTTGTTGGTTGTCCTTGTAAAACCATCATTTGGTAGTATGGTTATTGGTAAGCCATTTAGAAAACCATCATCTAGTAGTATGGTTTTTGGTAAGCCACTTATAAAACCATCATTTGATAGTATGGTTGTTGGTTAGCCACTTGAAAAACCATCTTATTTATATTTGTTGTCAACCATTGTAAAACCTTCATTGAGTTTATTGTTGTCCTAAGAAAACCATATAGATCATGAGCTTATAAAGGTGGCACATTACAATACAAGATAATGATTTCCCCATGTTCACATTAGGGGGAATGTTAGGTAAATAGTTTAGTGCTCACATTATATTTGCATAATTGATAATATTTTGTTTATTGTGTAAGTGATTTATGAGAACAAATAACGTATATAATGTATATGAAAGAGAATAAAGGGATTGAGAGATTAGAAGATAAATTATGGAGATAGATTAGTTCTTGACCTCAAGATGAGATTTGAATCCTTGATATTAGGAGTTCCTTAACCTATTTATATGTACTCCCATACTTTAAATATTATCCTAAACAAATTAGAATATATGAGTTTATAATAGGTTTTTCTTAATGTGCATTGTATTGGTTATGTAATTCCATTATTTTTTTAATAACCTATACCAAAAATTAACATAGGTATATTAACATCTCCATGAAGAACAAATGTACATTGACTATAATTGAATTTTGGAACATTCGGTGTTTCTTTTAGAAGTTTTGGAATATTTGATATTTGCATATTTTTTAAAGGTTCATCTACCTTTGGTAATGATATAACACATGTCATTTGAGGTAGGTTTGTTATAAGAACTTATTTTGGAATATTGGGGGATTTTTCCACTTTAGGTTTGTAATGCATTCTTCTTCGTGGTGGTTTAATATTATCAAGAAAAGATTCCATGATATCCTTATTTACCTTTTGAATTTTTTCCATATCAAATGAAGTAAAAATTGAATCATCACCCTCAATAAGAGGGATATTTTTTGGAAATGTAGGCATAATATGAGTTTGACTCAGTGTTCTTGTAATAAAGTATCTTTTTTGAGTATTTTGTAAATCATCCATGATATCCTTATAGATTTAACAAAAGCTATCATAATCGAATGAAGGAAATTTTTGCTCATGCATAGTTAATTTAGTTGTAGAAGGTAATTGAAAAGGTTGTCTATCTTCCTTAATATTATTCAACTCATCTCTTGGGATGGTGGTGGCACTAACTTAGTTAGAGGGATGGTATCAACTAAAATTCAAAGATCTAAGATGATGTGTTTTGGAATTGGGTAGAAGGAAACAATAATCAATTTTTACTCCTTCCTTATTAAAGAATTGTATAATTCCATAATCATAGTCATCAAAATAATTCATATCATACGTGATGAAGGAAAAAAGTTTAAAAAAAGGGAAAAAAGGGTGAGGATTATAGGTCAAATTCACCAAATGTTTAACCCTAAAATCTACACTGGGGAATATAGGGTTAAATAGGTAGATATAGCCTAGGGCACATGGATGGTAGACTATCTCTAAAGTAGGCCAATTAATTACAAAACTTAGATAAACATATACTAAATTTATTATGCTAAGATATGCTAAAAATATAAAGTATAGTTATGTTAGATATTATAATGATAATGAAAACAAGATAATTAGTTCTACTACTAATACAGATCTAGATATGGAACAAGAAGAAATAAGAATAGATATAAATTCTAGATCAGTCACTTAATTTTTTAAATTATACTTTTATATGCATAGAAACTTGTGTTGACTAGGGATAGTTGTGTTGACACTTATGTCTCATTTGAATGTAGGTGTCCAGTACAACATACCTACTAAAACTAGATATGACTACTTGGATGCTTGTGGGTTATATGTTGCCTTCACTCTAATGCATTTAGATCTGGATCATAGATTATCAC